>JAQFZT010002268.1:0-12127 GCA_034696325.1 Camisiidae sp. | reverse complement strand
TCAGTTAACATCTCAATCTCGCTATGAATTTTGTAACGTTTTATACTTAAATAAAGTGAATTTTAAGAAATTTTGTGCACATCCATTTAATTATATAACAATATTTCAAGAATTATGCATTTATTCAAATGAAGTTATTGTTCACTACAGTATGTAACAGAAGTGTGCAATCATTAAACTCACGTTTTTTCAAATTGTGTACACATGAATAAAATTAAATTAAAGTGAATTAAAGTGAAGATGTATTACCAAACTAGTTGAAAATGATGAAATTTTTATGACTCAACTCTAAATTTAAATTCAATACTTTGAGATATCATTTTCTAGATAAGGGTTTTAAGTTTTTTCATTTTAGAGACTTATTTTGCAGCCATACATTTAATTGTATTCATTCGTAAAGTGATTTCGAGATCTCAAGTAACTTGAGATAAACCATTGAGTAAATAACTAAAATCTGTTGGGAAAAGTTTCAAAAAGCTTCAAATAATTATTGAAATGTTGAAAACTCACTTCATATCCACGAAAATAATTTATAATGAATAGTTTCCAACAATAAAATCCTACTCTTTTCTGGCCATTTCTCTCAATGAATGACATCAACTAATGAATGATTTATGAGTAAATAACTTATGTTAAGAAATTTTATTCAAACCTTTAATTGTGTTGTATTTGAGAAGATCTTTCTTTTTCTTGATGAAGAAATCATAAGAGAATTCAATAATTTGTAGGATTTATTCGCTTCATAATTGACTGAAGAAGAAGTATTTATTATAAG
Organism: Camisiidae sp.; assembly: GCA_034696325.1. Taxonomy (NCBI): domain Eukaryota; kingdom Metazoa; phylum Arthropoda; class Arachnida; order Sarcoptiformes; family Camisiidae; species Camisiidae sp. Next base: position 11,352 of record JAQFZT010002268.1, on the reverse strand, counting down.
TAACAGAATAGAAGAAATCAGAAAAAGTAGAAATGATATGATAAGCTTATGAATCAAATTTATTTCTCCGAAAAGCAAAGAATAAAGCACTACGTTTATAATCAATCCCAATACTATCCAATTCCAGAATAAGAATTTAGACCACAGATTATTGTTATAATCTGTCACTTCTAAAGAGACTGATTTCAATTTCTCCATTATTTGTGACAATTTATAAGCAGTTTTCTTTGAATTATTCTTTAGTTCATTCTTAATCGTTTCGTTAATTTCTTTGATTCTAATTTTAAAGTAATAGCAAATGATATAGAAATACAAAACTTGCCAAACAATTAGATTATAAGTAAAATAAGCAAAAAGAGTTGTATGAATAGTATGAAAAATACTGAAAATAATGATCTGCTTGAATGAACAATTGAAATAGTATGTCATCCAAACGAATGTAAAAGACGAAAGTGGTATAATTTTCTTAGTTATGAATTCAGCCAAAACCATAAGTATTTTAAATCTTCTCATCATTTTATTAATTTCTTTTCCATTTGTGAGACCAATACTTTGTGGTGAAATTAAACCAGAAATCATTTCAAATGGTTTAAGATATGAGGGATTTATGTTTTTCTTATAGTTGTAATGAATTATTTGCGTTAAGAGTGCTAAAAAATCAACGAATAAACTCGCAGTATTTGAATGAATTCTCAAGTCTATGAAATGATAAACGTCTCCAATAATTAATAATAAATTTTTGTCAGTTATTAATAGACTGAGAATACAACGAATTAATTCATGTAAAAGAACTGCGAATACAAACAAAGGATAATGCATTTTAGCTCTTCTGATGTTTCCATTTGGAAACCATGATAAACCAATTCTATAAAAGTGAGTTCCAGCAGATTTTATTACCATATTCTGTGGCAATACTTTCTTAGGATCCAATTCGACTTCCACACCAATTTTCATCTCTATTTTCTTATGAACGTTAATGTAAATCTATATGAAATATAAATTAAAATATTCAGTTAATAAGCATTGATATCAAATAGAATTATAGTTTATAATTAAAAGTTTTACACTAAGTTTTACACAAGTTTTAAAACTTTTCTTCTGAATTTTATTTAATGATTAAAATTTATTTTCCGCAAGATTTTCATCAATATATATATCATACAAAGTCAACATGAAAATATAATTTTTCGCAATATTATTGCTCAATAATGAATAATAGACTTATTTCATAGAACAGGCAATCGATTTTTCTTTGAAATTAATATTTGTGTTTCAATCTTACAGATGATCGTTATTCAAGAAAAATTAATTATTGTGTTTGTCTTAAATGAGATGTTTTGAAAGATATTCTCTTTAAGAATATCGATTTTAATCTATTTTTCATATTGATTTATTCATACTATGTATGTCTCATTATTCGGATTATCGATTATTAATGAATAATATACTTATTCTTATGAAGCAGGCAATCGATATTTGATTGAAGTTGATTTTTGTGTTTGTCTGACTTGAGATGTTTCTGAAAACAATTTTCGTTGAAAACATGAACAAACGGTTTAAGATATGAAGGCTTTATATTATTCTTATAATTGTAATAATGAATTATTTGCGTAATAAGTGATATAATTGATATGAATAGGCTCGCAGTGTTCAAGTGGATCTTTAAGTTTATCAAATGGTAGACGTCTCCAAAATATTTTGTCAGATAGAGATATAAAAGAGTGAATTAACTCATTGAAAAGTACTAAGAATACAAACAAAGGATAATACAATTTATTTCTTGTGATGTTTCCATTTGGAAATAGAGATAAACCAAAGGTGAGTTCCGGCAGATTTGATGATCATATTCTGTGGCAATACTATCTTTGGATCGAAATTGGCTTCTTTTTTAGTTATCATTTTTGTTTATTTGAATTAAATATAAACTTTTCAAAAATTAAAATCAACCCTAAACTGAATGATAGTTTAAACTTAAAAATTCTACAGTGACTTATGCTTCAAAATTTTCTTCACTTTTTTTGTGTTCAATTAAAACTGTAATTTCTTCTCTAAACTAAACTTTATTCATCTATTGGTTATTCTTAAAATATTAAAGTACACTATTTTATTTGCATTTAATGATGTAATTTTACATTTCGCCAATAACTTAACAACACATAATGCATAAAACTATCATTATTTGAATCATAAATTCTTTATGAATAAAGGACTTGTTTTTATTGAGCAGAGAATTCATATATTTTTAAAAATAAATGGTTGTATTTGTCTTAATTATGAGTATCAACTTGACTAAAAACAATCCGGGAGTGAAATTACCTAAAGATGGGACCCTCATATATTTTTATATGTTTATTAGTAGAATAAATTGAAAGTTTGAAAATATTTTTCGACAAATATTATGTTTGTTTTATTCAATTCTTTGACATAAGATGTTAGTTTTGTGAGAGATATCATAAGATTAATCATCTGTTTGATTTTTGATCGGATTGTCCGGGTTTGAAGCGTGGTAACCGTCATGATAACCAAAGTGACCCATAACTGTTTCTTAACTCTTACAGGACAATATTTTTCATAGCATGAATTAGAGATTAAATCTTATACTTTTATGTCCTTTTTTGTGTCCAAAGGTGGTAAGCCTAGCGATCAATTTTATTTTAAATATCAATGTTGTGCTAATCTCTTTAGAAAAGAAGTCATAATAAGTTTATGAGCCTATAATAAAAGATTTTATCGAATGCTTGATAATGTTTTTCTTAATTGATCAAATTGCATAATCATTTGTGCATAATTTATCGATCAATAATAATTTTTTCTAATAATAAACTGAACTTTCATACGTTATAACATAGGTATCAGGAATCTAGAATTGTACAGGATGACCCAGAAATGGCACGTTTTGTCCTGTGTTCAAACAGTATAATGCTATCTTGCTTTTTTAGTGAAAGTTAGAGAAATATAATTATCGTAAGTCAATTAACACGAATTCAGAGTTGTTTTTCTACTTCAAATTTATTATAATCTATATCCAAACCATGAAGTTATTCAACAAAATTTAATTTTTCAAAAATATGTATAAGGTTTGATCATTTTTGTACAGAAATCGCAAGAATTAGTTTCCTATTTAGGTTAGTCTACCTATTAATCCAAATCTTCAATCTTATCAGTCAAAGTAAACTTCAATAACATTACTCTTTTATGACTTGAATAATTTCATTTTGCAAATATTTTTTGATATTTATACTCATATTAAGAATATTAAAATTACTAATTTAATACATTTAAACAAAATCTGAATCGTTAGGGGATTAGCTTTCAATTTTCAGGATATCAAGAGTATGAGCAAAACTCTTAGAATATAAGACATTTTTCTTATGGTTAAGGGAGACGAAAGATTAGTTTTCAGGATTTCGAAAAATAAAGGTATTCGTCAACCCTACCTGACCCCTGGCCAAAAATTTATTAAATATGTAAAATGCATAAATGCATAGAAAATGTGCTGATATGACGCTAAAGACTAAAATATGATCGTATCTGCTGAATAAAATTTATTTGAATGGCTTTAAAATATGCCTAAAAGGACTTATTATTCGTTTTAAAGTTATTTTTATTTGAAATAACATAAATTATGACATTAACTTCATAGCCCTATTAATTACAAATAGTCGTCAGTTATTAATAGACTTAGAATACAGCGAATTAACTCATGTAAAAGAACTGCGAATACAGAGGATAATGCATTTGTGTTCTTCTGATGTTGCCATTTGAAAATGAGATAAATTAATTCCATAAAAGTTAGTTTCGACCGATTTGACGATTATATTTTTTGGCAACACATTTTTGGGATCGACATTCTTTTCTTCTACAGTTTTCATGTCTATTTTATTAAGAATGTAAATCTATTAATTTAAATATTCAGTTAATAATGACTGAATGGAATAATAGTTCGAATTTAAAACTTCTGAACTAAACTGTGCTTCAAAATTTTTTTACTGATTAGAATATATTGTTCATCAGGGTGACCACCTCTCCGGGAGAATCTCGGAATCAGGGTCGAACTCCCAGAGAGATTTTATTGATTTTTTAATTTTACATAGAGTCTCCAGGAACATAAATTGAGTTTTATCTCAAAAATTACTTACTCCCCCCTTTCCAACAGGATCTCCCGGAATGACCTCTTTTGAGGTGGTCACCCCGTTGTTCATTAGTTTTTTCTCAATATAAATATAATTTCAACATAAAAATATTATTATTTGAATGATGATTAGTTATGAATAATAGACTTATTTTTATGAGGCAGTCAATCGATATTTCTTCGAAATTGATCGTTGTGTTTGTCTGACTTGAGATATTTATGTAAACTATTATTAATTAAGTCATGATTTATTTATCAGTTTCATAATGAAAGTTTTTCTCAAATTCTTAAAAAGTCATTTATATGCCATTTAATTTCGCTTTTTCGCTATTCAAGTCTTCGATGACATTAAATTATTATATAAAGCAAATAAAATGAATGACTTATTACTGAATACAATAAGTAGTTATAAAATATATTTATTCATAAGCGATGTTAATAACATCATTTTATGCTTATAAACACCTACAGAATAATATTTTAAATTTAAAACTTCTAAACTGTTCTTCAAAATTTGATTCACTCATTGAAATTTTTATTAGTTTTTCAAATATTATTATCATTATTACATCATTCAAAGTGAACATGAAAACATTATTATTCGAATTATCGATTAATAATTAATAGTAGACTTATTTTTATCTCACAGACAATTGATTTTTTCAAAAATTAATTATTTTTTTTGCCTTACTTAAGATGTTTATGAAAACAATTTTCTTGGAAAATATTGGTTTTACGCTAGTTTTCATATTAATTTAGTCATACTCTATATGTTAGTCTCATAAAGAAAGTTGTCTCAAATTATTAAACAGTCATTTATACATAGCATAAACTCGATTATTCGCTCCTAATTGTCCGGAAATCTAGAGTCAGCACTTCTAGTATTTGTGACAAAATTATTTTCTGTCAAAACTATTTTTAACACCGTTTATTCAATCTTTGACTAAATATTAATATTCCATTTATTGAGAAATCAAACAATACTTTAAAGCGAATTTGTATTTGAATTCGAATTCATTATAATTGTATTTGATTTTTAATGCTTTTCAGTAATGGGATCAAAAGAATATGTGATTAAAATCAGATAAAAATCTAGACTTCAGTAGAAATGAGTCAATACCATAATATTGGAAGAAGAGATCGAAACGAATGCCACTAAAACCTTACAATTATTTTGAATATCGAGACTTTTTGTGATTCAACCCTTTTTTAAAGTAATGGTTTTTATGATAAAATGGTATTCATTTAAACAGATTTTACTATTTATTTTCTCTATTTGTTTGGCATCTCATTTATCTAATGGTTTGAAATGTTATTGCGATATATGTCCGAAGGATTCGAACCAAACGTGTGAAACTGATGGCCTTTGCTTTGCTTCGACTTCAATTGATGAGAACAATGCTATCTCTCATTCTTACAGATGTCTGGACAAAGACAAGATATTTCCACCCAATGTCCCCCTTTGGTGTAAATCAGAAATGGATTTAATTAATTCAGTGCATGACTGCTGTCAAGATTATGACTTCTGTAATGAACACCTTCGACCTACTCTTCCACCTGAGACAAAGCCGACTGAAGAAATCATTAACGATATTTCAACGTTTGAAACAATTGAAAGGGCTTTAATAATTGCGATTCCAGTATTTCTTCTTTTCTTCATTTGTATGGTTATTGTCTCGATTTGGCAAAAAAGAACTAAAGCTCTCTATCCTCATGATGTTGAAGACAATATTGCCAGTCAAGACCTATTAATACCACAAAGAGCAGGTCAGACACTCAAAGATTTACAGAATAGCTCCACTTCCGGCTCAGGATTGCCTCTTTTGGTGCAAAGAAGTATTGCACGACAGATTCAATTGATTGAAATGATAGGAAAGGGACGATTCGGTGAAGTCTGGAGGGGTCGCTGGGGAGGAGAGTCAGTCGCTGTCAAAATATTTTCATCTCGTGACGAGCGGTCCTGGTTTAGAGAAGTAGAGATATATCAAACAGTTATGTTAAGGAATGAAAACATTTTAGGATTTATTGCCGCCGATAATAAAGATAACGGAATGTGGACTCAGTTATGGCTAATCACTGATTATCACGAAAATGGATCGCTATTTGATTATTTGAGTAAAACAACAGTAGACACTGTGGGCTTGTGCAAAATGATCTCTTCTATAGCTAATGGTTTGGCGCACTTACATGTGGAAATACTTGGAACTCATGGGAAGCCAGCCATTGCTCACAGAGATTTGAAGTCTAAAAATATTGTGGTCAAGTCCAACCTGACATGTGTTATCGCTGATCTCGGATTAGCTGTTCGTTACGATTCATCCACCGATTCAGGTGACATTCCTCCCAATCCAAGAGTTGGAACAAAAAGATATTTAGCGCCGGAAGTTCTCGACGAAACTATCAATATAAATAATTTCGAATCTTTTAAGCGCTCAGATATTTATTCTTTCGGATTATGTGTTTGGGAGATCTCTAGACGTTGTAATGTTGGAGGTGTTTATGAAGAATTTCAGTTACCATATTATGATATGGTTTCTCCTGATCCTACCATTGAAGAGATGCGAAAAGTGGTCTGTACTGATAGACAAAGGCCTCAAATTCCAAATAGATGGCAATCGTGTGAAGCTTTAAGAATAATGTCCAGAATAATAAAGGAGTGCTTGTATCACAACGCTTCAGCTCGACTGACAGCACTTCGAATCAAAAAAACAATCACTAGTTTAGGCACTCAGGAAGACCGCATAATGTGAAGCTCTTCTCTTTTCTCAAGAAACTCACCCCTTTTAGTCTAACATTATAATAAAAAAACCGATCATTAAAACTTGAGTTATTGTGAATTATGTTATAGACTCCATCAATATTTTGAACTTTTGGAGACATTAGTTTTTATTAAAGATTTACTCCCTTAATCAATTATAAATAGCTTTAATTTTAATCAGGGCCGTAACCAGCTATGTGGCTAAGGGGACTAAAGCCCCCAGAGATTTTCATATATTGATTTTTCAAGTGTAAAATTGAGAATTATTTTAAGTTTTAACGCCACCAAACATGTTTAGCCAATTATTAAGCCCATAAAGTATGCTTAGCTTCCTATTCAGTCCCACCAGACCTAATTAGCCTCATATTTAGCTTCAAAAATATTTTAAGAAATGACAATTTTAATGAAGTTGGTTTTGAAAACCCGAAGAAAACTCTGGAAATGAGAAAATAAGAAATCATTATTCATATAATAAAAAAGAGAATAATATTTTGAAACTACATTATTGAATAAGTATTGAAAATCAATATAACAATAATTTTTATGAAAAATATTGTTGAAGTTCAATTTTTGAAAAGCTCAAGAAAACTTTGTCTATTTAAAAAATATTTTGGAAAATAAATGATATTTTATTATTGTAAATTATCTTTTTATTCCGATTCATTTTACATTAATAGTGACGTGACTATAACTTTCCTTAGTTTTCGTATAAAATATATAAATATATGAATATGAATTGTTTATGAATAACAATAACATTAAAACAATAACTTTTGAGTGCATTTCTACGAAGCCCTACAATGGCTCACACTCTTTATGCGAAAAAATCTCTATTCATCTTTAGCATAATTAAATTTACTCAAAAAGTGTTTAAGTATAAGTGAAAGAACTTAAGATAATAATTAAGTTACAGTTATTAAGTCAAAAGCTTTTGTTAGGTTTAATTTTTATTGAATATCAAGGAGATTATGAAAGACATATTTTATCCATCATAAAATTTACCTTCTTAATTATTGGTCAAATTAGCTGGACATCATTTATTAATATATCTGATTGGCTTATATCATTTTCCTATAGGTTCGGCTAAGAGAACATTCGTTCATAATCCTCATTTCATTTCATCATTAAATTTAATAATTTTGATCAAATGTATAATATCATTATTACTATCAGAAGAGTATACTGAAATGTTTATATGGATTGTTGACTTCTCATATTTTTTAAACGCGAGGCTCCATTTCAACATACTTACAGCTATTGTATTTCTTTTTACAATAATAACACAATATCTTCATTATAGAAACAAGAAGAAGAACAATATATTTCCAACTTATTTGAAACCATTTGAAATGATTCCAGGTTTGGTTACACCAAAATGTATTGGACTCACAGATGAAATTTAAATAATTAAATTTACTAAACTTTTCAATAGCTTAATATTTATTTGTCACAAATTTACAAGGTTGGTTTCAATATTAGCTTTCATTCTATCCAATCTTCCGATGATTTTCAATTCAAACTATTTATTTTTTATGTATTTCCCATAAATTTTATATACATTTTTGGCGTTTATTCTTTATTTAAAATCCTTCTCTACCAATTAGTTTACTTTTTCCTAATTTGTTATTACCTCTCAATCAAAATTGAAGAAATCAATGAAAAAATCCGAAATTTGATTAAAAAGAGAATGAAAGCAAATAATAGAATAACTAACAATATTATGCAATCTCTAACGTCCATATACTCAGAAATTGATGAATATAATAAAAATTTCTAGTCTGAATATTTCTTCTGGATTTGGATACTATTTGTAACTATTATAAGCATTTTAATTTGGGAGTAGGACGGTTTATCGACAGCCGGTTTATCGACACGACCGCTTTATCGACAAGGCCGTTTTATCGACAGACGGTTTATCGACAGCCGGTTTATCGACAGCCGGTTTATCGACAGCCTGTTTATCGACACGACCGTTTTATCGACAAGACCGTTTTATCGACAGCCGGTTTATCGACAGCCGGTTTATCGACAGCCTGTTTATCGACAGCCGGTTTATCGACAGCCGGTTTATCGACAGCCGGTTTATCGACAAGCCTGTTTTATCGACAAGCCCGTTTTATCGACAAGCCCGTTTGATCGATATGCCCGTTTTATCGACATGCCCGTTTTATCGACATGCCCGTTTTATCGACATGCCCGTTTTATCTACAATACCGTCTTATCTACAAGACCATTCTATCGATACCCTGTTTATCCACATACTGTTGGTCGACACCCGGTTTATCGACAGCCGTTTTATCGACAAAATTATTTTATTGACAGCCTGTTTATCGAAAGATGGTTTATCAACAAGATCGTTTTATCAACAAAATCGTTTTATCGACATAATCGTCTTATCGACAAAGCAGTTTTATCAACAGAGCCGTTTTATCGACAAAGCCGTTTTATCGACAAAATCGTTTTATCAACAAAGTAGTTTTATCGATAAAGCCGTTTTCTCGACAGCCAGTTTATCGACAAGGCCGTTTTATCGACAAGACCGTTTTATCGACAAAACCATTTTATCTACAAGAACGTTTTATCAACGGCCTTTTTATCGACAGCCGGTTTATCCACATCCAGTTTATCGATAAGACCGTTTTATCGACAATACCGACAATTATATCAGTATGATGAATATTTTGAACGGCTTTAGATAAACTGGGTGTCGATAAACTAGATGTTGATATATAGGGTATCGATAGAATGGTGTTGTTGATAGAACGGTCTTGTCGATAAACTGGGTGTTGAAATAACGGTCTTATTGATAAACTTGATGTCGATAAACCGGGTATTGCTAGAAGGGTATTGTAGATAAAACGGTGTTGTCGATAAACCGGGTTTTAATAAAACGGTTTAGTCGATATGAACGGGCTTGTAGATAAAACAGGCTTGTCGATAAAACGGTTGTAGATAAACTAGTCTTGTCGATAAAACGGGCTTGTTGATAAAACGGGCTTGTCGATAAAACGGTTGTCGATAAACTGGTCTTGTCGATAAAACGGGCTTGTTGATAAAACAGGCTTGTCGATAAAACGGTTGTCGATAAACTGGACTTGTCGATAAAACGGGCTTGTTGATAAAACAGGCTTGTCGATAAAACGGTTGTCGATAAACTGGTCTTGTCGATAAAACTAGCTTGTCGATAAAACGGTCGTGCCGATAAAACGGTCGTATCGATAAACCGGCTGTCGATAAACTGGGTGTCGATAAAACGGTCATGTCGATAAACTGGCTGTAGATAAACCGTTCCAAACCCTTTTAATTTATATAGCTTTGTTCACAGAAACAAATTTAATAATCAAATTAATTTTCATTACCGCATCATTTGTTTTTATATTTACTCTAATTTTGATCATAAACTCTGCTTCATCTGTAAATCTCGAGGCATATAAAACATTTAAACTAATACATTCTGTTATCATTATTAATAAGATCAGTATTTCAAATGCTATGCGTATTAAGGTATGAAGCGATCAGTTTTAAAACTTTCACTCCTTAAACATTATTTTTTTTAATTCAACAGATCCTATCATTCATTGAAAGATTAAGTCAAAAGAAAATTGGATTTTACTGTCAAAGACTATTCATTATTAACTATCTCCGAGGATATGAAGTAATTTTTAACTTTAGATATCGTTTTCCTAAAAAGATTATCTTTCCCTTACAGATCGCAGCATTGATTATCTCTTTTCTACTGAAAATAATTGAAATGTCATCATAAAATTATACTCTCGAATGAATCCAAGTTTTAAAAACTTGGACACATAGTTCACTATTTAATCATTCATTCCACCTGGAAATCAGGGTCTTTATGATCAAACAATTGCTCTCAATTAGAGCTTTTGGTGGGAATTCAGATAATATAACACTTTTTGGGGAAAGTGCGAGTTCTGTCTGTCAGCAATCTTATAATATCTGATTTTAGCAAAAGTTTGTTCAATAAAGCTATATTGCAATCATGTTTGTTGATTCGAAATTCATAGGAAAAATTCAAGTTTGACCACTGAAATAAAACTTGAAATATGGCTTTTAATATGATCGAATTATGTATTTTATTATTTCCAGTACATTGAAGTTTTATTATTTTGTATTTTTACAAAAATAATTAAAAATTAATTATCTTTAGTAAATGCATGGAATTCAGCATGTCAGCATCAGATGTCAGCCTAAAATTTCCTTGAATTTAAATTTTGAATCCCAATTAATAAGTATGAAAGCTTTTTTGTCTTGTGATTTGTGTGAAATCAAATTCTTTATAAAATTTACAGAATTTTACCATCAAAATATCATTATTTAATAGAAGATATAAGTTAAGTGAGGGAAAAAATATTTATTTTAGTAATCAACTTTGTACTAAATATAATTAAAAATGATTAAATTAAAATCTAGAAAATTTCGTATTTAATTTTCAATCCTTTTA
>JAQFZT010002267.1:0-12129 GCA_034696325.1 Camisiidae sp. | reverse complement strand
AATATAATGCCTTTAATAGAGTCTTTTAACCCGAGTTGGACTCCAACTGAGACACAATCATATTGTCTAAAAAAATTGAGAAGAAATTAACTAAATTTATTTGTTATAAATATGGTAAAAATCAATTGAAATATGAAGAAAGACTAAAATTGTTGCATTTGAAAACATTAAAACATAGGCGAGAAGTTAGTAAATAAAATAAAAGTTAACCAAAACAGTATACCCACAAATTGGTTAAATAAACTTCAATTTTACTCAACTTCTAGAAATGGTGTTAAAATAAAGACTTATAAAAGTCGTATAAATTTAGTAAAGGTTTTTTCAATAAAGCTATAAATTTATTTAATGATTATATCAAATGATTATAAAAAATGGTTTCATACTTTTATGATTTGTAATGCTTTTATATACGTTTAATTGTTATATTTTATTGTCTTTTAATTCATATTCAAATATGTATAGGATTTGAGGCGTTATAGATTCCAAGCAAAAGCTCAATAAATTATTAGAATAAAAATCCTTTGGGAAAAGGTTTGCATTGAATATCTTTATTTTTAAATTCTGTATCTATTATATGGTAATTTTGGGAATTCTGTGAACCCACTTATGTGAATCAGATGTAAATAATGATCTAAAAGGTATACACTTGAAAGTTGACAAAATGAGAATTTGTAAAAGTGAAAAATCTATTTTTAATTACTGTGTAAATATTTTCAATAATTTGCCGGAAGAGATAAGAGACATTGATAAACCTCTCACAGAAGCTGTTTATATATTTTATGAAAAAATATTAACTAAACCACATGTGTTTCTTGATGAGTTTCATTATTTTTGAGACTTTTAATTACTTATAAATACAATTGTAAATTCATAGCAATTTTCATTCATAAAAGTTTTCGATAACTAATAGTTCAAATTTAGTTTTGTACTAAATCCTTGTAAATTTATGTTTCAATTAATTATATAACTTTTTAAATTTTTAAAATAGGGGAAAACGATAGAACTCGGATTAATCGAAAAATACCTGTTTTTAAGGTGCCCACGCGTTCAAAACATATTTTCAAAACACCAAATTTTTACTTAATTTTATTATTTTTTGTGTTTTGAGAATATCTTTTAAACGGGTGGGCGTGGTTTCATAAAATAAATATTTTGACTCCTCTTGTTGAGGATTATCGCTTGCATTGAATATTGGATCTTGATGATGCTCCGCCCACTTAGAAACCATAACCAAAACAGTAAAAGTAGGCGTGGCACCTTAAAAAGCGGTATTTTTCGGTTAATCTGGTCGTTTTCTCCTATTTTTATAAATTTTAATTTTTGCGCACTGTTGTGTTGAATGTGATGAATTACTTCTCAATTTTTGTAACAGTGTTTTCTCGTTCCTAAATTGTGGCTATTTTCATGACGATATGTTTTGTTCATTTCATTTCTCATATTTTTGACTTGTGTGTCATTTTTAACTCGTGGAACAGAACCAGTTTATAGATTTGTATTTTCTGTCTATTTGTCTGCCATCAACAATTGGTTGAGAATTTTTTAATTTCAATATTATTGACGTAAAAATGATTAAAAGCATAGTTTACATGTCTTTCATCAATTGAATTCATATTTGATTAACTATTTCACCACCAGTTATAATACTGTCTTGTTTTTTGTCTTGATTTTGAATTGTCGAAAGAAAGTTCAAACTTTGGTTTTCACAAGTTATTGATGTAAAATAGAAAAAAGTATTGAAAGTAAACTATTTCCAAAAAGATTTCTATGTAAAGTTTTATGTTTTCTATTGTTTTTAAAATCTATAATTACTAAAAGTTTTGTAATGAAGTTTTAAACCCATGTGTATCCAGTGAACTACTAAAACAGTAGTAAAATTGCTTAAAACTCTGCTTATTTGTTGTTAAGATAATGATCTGATCAAATTAAAGCACAATTTTATGCATTTGACTTTTGACTTGTCCTAGCGATGAGTTTTAGATATAAAAAATAGAGTCAAACAAACTGAGTCACTAATTATTGCAATATTTAACTTCCATTACTTTATTTTAATAGCTTTTAATGAACAGCAATTTATCAATTGAAAACTTAATTTTTTTGAATGAATTTTAATTTACACAAAAATGATCGTAAAATATTTGACATGACTCCCCAACAAATTTAGATCAACTGAAATGGAATATATCTTTTGAGGGTCTCATTCATCAAAGGTACAAATTCTATTAATACTATGAAAAAATTGTTCACAAGGCTTATGCGTGAGTCTGAGAACTTAATACTTTGCTTAATCTTAATTTTTACAAATTATTTTCAACTCGTTGTGGAACAGAACGAGCTCTTTCTTTACTAAGGATTTTTCTTTAGATTTTTACTTTTTATTTCTCAATATCAATATAATTGAGAATTCTCTTGCTGTCAAAAAGTTGTTTCAAAATTTCAGAATTTCAATGTTATAGACATTAATTGATTAGAATCCAAAATTTATGAGTTTAATGAATTTAATGAGTAAAAAAAGTTTCATACTCTGTCTGTACTATACTTGCCAAAATATACTTTAGTTGTTGCCAAAAATTAAAAATTTGATTTGGATATTATTGAATTTAATTGTTGCGAAAATGATTGAAAGCATAATTGACATGTATTTCATAATAATTAACTATTACATCACAATAATAGTTAATTATGTCGGTTAATCAAAAACAGTACTGAGTCGGTATTGTTATAATTATTGCAAGAATTCAATTCAAAATATCCAAATTCAGAAACAATCAAATTTTTAATTCTTGGCAGCAATAGAATTGTCAATAATATTGAAACCCATAATTCTTTTTTATATTTTTAAATTTTTGGCAGCAACTAAAGTATTGTTGGCTACAGACAGACGGACAAAAACTATAAACTAGTTTTATTCCACTTCGATTGCAATCAATTATATTATAATAATAAAAATGCAAAAAATATTGGCATTTATTTATGCATTAAATTGGAGCTGAAGTGCCTCTCAAAGTTGGTGTGCATTGAATTTGAACCACTGAAATGACAACTTCTCGCGATCCAAATGTAATTTAATTATATCTAAAAGAATGTTTTGAACGGAAATGCTTGTTTGCGGAATACTTTTTATTATTTTTAGAACCTAGAGAGTGGAGATATATTGCTTTAGATTAGACTGTCTAAAAGCCAGCACTAAAAACCTCAACATTTTTAAGTGTCTTTAAACATAGTTTCAAGTTTTAAATTTTTCAATTTTTTCGAATTAACCTTTTCATCATATATAGGATATATTTGTTTTAATTTCTTGATTAAAATGATTACTTAAGATCTCTTATAATATGGCCAATCATTTTTTCAAAGAGTGCTCAATTATTTGAAAAGATTACTCCTTTTAGTATTCTTAAAGATTAATGTGAATTGATCTTATTATTTGCCTTTTCAAATAGTTCAAGTGATATTTTATAAGATGTCTGTCATCAGTATCCTAATTGAGGAATTTATATTTGGCATGAATTAAAAATTTCATTGAAATAACATAGAATTCAAGCTTAAAATAGAGTTTTATACTATATTTTTAACTCAATTTTCGCAAGATTGAAGAAAACTGAACTTTTCTTAAACTGAAGACTCTTCAATTCGTGCCTAATGTTCCCTCAAAACTGAAGTCCCTCTAGACTTGACCGATAGATACAACACTGTTTGTTATATTACAATTTTGAGAGCATAAGATTAAATAATATATCACTTATGAATATTAACCACTGATATCTGGTAGTGGTTCCTATGGGTTTGCTTTTATAGCTTAAAACGTAGAAAAGATGTAATCCGATGTGCCATCTGAACATTCAATGCTTCATTAAACATTCGCTGGAACCCTACATTCACTGCAACCCAATTAATTGTATGTAATGCACACTTTTGCTCATATTGAATATCAAAGAGTTTTTACATAGAATACTGCTATTATTCATATTTATAAATAATCACAAATACTTATTAATCCTAGAATTCTATTAAAAGTTATTTATTAAACAGAATACTACGAGACTTTATAAGTAAAAATTCTTCAAATTTCAAATTAAAATAGCAAATAAAATAAATACTTTCCGAAAAATGCAATTTATTTGAATACGTAGGAGTTTATGTAGAAAATAATGGGAAAGATCGCTAATTAATTGAGTATAAAAGCAAAGTTGACTGAAAAGGATTTCTCGGCTTAGAGCGCACCAATGCGTTGAAAAATTTTGCGGAATATCTGTATAACAATCAAAAATAAGTGGGTTTTGAAAGGCTCTTCTTTTTTCTTATAACTGCACTAATAATTACAGTCAGTGTAAAAATAGATTAACTGTTTATAAACAAAATGCATCTCTATCCCTATCCAACAAGTGTGAACAAATTTAACAAAATCATTAATCAAATAAAATATTCTGTGAACTCATATACTTCGTTTGGACTCAATTTGCAAAGTTCTAGTGATAAATTGAAAAGTTCGGGCGAATATCCAACCAAATTTCCCCAATGAAATAAATAAGATTTTTTTATTATAAAAACTTGAGTTCTAACTAAAACTTTTGATCCTAACTATACTATACATCAGATACAATGCAAGATTAAAATAACTGAATGAAAATTTCGAAATTTGGTTATACGGATATCATGTTGGGAATGAGTAAAAAAAAGTTTCTATGAATAGAAAAATGGAATATTAATCATTTTGATGTTGAAATATCATTTAAATTTAATTCATTCACTGTCGAAGGTTAAAGTGATTCAGTAATAATAGAATGTATTTTTGAAAATTATATATAAGATTACAAGTGGTAGCGGTTGGCTTGAAATACTTTGAATGCCTAATTCAGTTTTAAGTAAAGCTATTATGAATCACTCAATAACAAGATATACTGTAAGGACAGGACTTAATTTTCTAGTGAGACAAGGTTCGCTGACTGCGTAGGCTCCAATGCTTCACAGTTTATGCTGATAAACACATTTTTCAAGATACAGTATATTTAAGGGATTTTTCTTTTACTAAATGCACAAATATTTCTAAAAATAACGAATGCAACCAGTTTTTTGGTAAATGTAAACTTTGATTAGTTCTTGAGGAGACGCTTGTTAAGCGATAATCAATGAGTTCAATATAAATAAAAAGTTGAAAAATGAGACATGGATTACAATAATCATAATTTTATGAAAAGAACAATTAAAATTCAACGCGATTTTATTTGAAACTTAGAAATGATGATTTTCTGCCAATTCAAATCTGAAAGAAATCCTTTATGATTACAAACAATTTTGTTCGTGAGAATAATTTTTCACCCGAGTCTTCTTATAACTTAAATAAGAAACCACTCAATCCTGAATAAAGCTTCGATTTCTAAAACAAGTAAGAATACTTGAGATTCTTGTCTAAAGTGTGGCGAATGCCAGGGGATGTCAAGTAAGTTGAGTTAATACATGCATTATATGATCCACAACTAACACAGACCTTGAGGTATATAGAACTCTAATGATTAGCATGATTACCGTGACCCTCATTCAATTCTAAGCTTCATTATTGAGCTTTGTATAACTTTTGACTTATAAATGTCAAACTCGCAGTTTAGCCAAACTTCTAATTCATTAACAGTAATTATTATAGAGATAATAGACTCAAAAATGTCTAGTTTTACTTCTAATTATCTTTTCCTTCAAACTGTTGCCAATGTTGAAATCATGGCATAAAGTATGTCTTATTCACCACAAAATCACACCTGTCTTTCAGTAATTTCTAAGAAACAACAGTTATGATATTGTCTCTCATTGTTGGAGTAAATTGTCTCGTGAAACATCTCTATTAAATTCATTCTTCATGTCTTAATGAGTTAATAAAGAACTTCGTGCAAAACTCGAAAGCTTTGTTTACTTCTCTTGAATTAAGTCACTGAATGAGTTTTGAAGATTATGAACGTATTTCGAAAACGATATTGAAATGGTATGGAATAAGGCATAACCTCGTGTTTAGTTTTAAGGTGTTGTTGACAAAGTTAATTAAAAAGAATACTCACGAGCAAAGTTTAGATTAATGGAAGCGGCCACTTCACCCCTTTTGTTTTTTGCCCGAACTTTATAAGTTCCTGCATCTGTCTCGATAACATCATTAATCTCGAGCGAAACTGTATATTTATTTGGGGAAATTTCTGTTATTTTACTAAATGTTCGGTAATCTTCTACAACACAAACATCTCCGCGAAACCATTCAATTTCTGGCCGGGGTCTCGAATCCAGTTGACATTCAAATATTAATCTATTTCCGTCGTCTTCCTGACGAATTTTAGGCTTTATAGTAAAAGTTGGGGCCTTTTCTTCTCTAATGACCATATTTGAACTCAAAAATAAATCACTAAAAACATAGTGATTAAATTTTGATTAAAATCTGGAGACCATTAAAAATGGACCCAATAGTAGTGATGTAAAGCTAATATTGTTAATTTGCGAACCACTACCTCTTCTAATCGTAAAATGATTTCCTATCAAATAAATGAGAACGTTTTAATAACATAAAAATAGATACCAAACTGTTTATTGACAAGTTTGAGTTAGAGTTATTGCATGGGTTGTTAGATAGGGTTAGCATTTTGATAAAGTTTAGTGTCATATTTTAAGCATGATTTCACTGCTTTTTATTACATGATTTAAACTAATTGACAAATTGTTATCTATGATCAGAAAAAGTATATCCCAAAAAATAATAATAGCTATAGTGTTGTGCAATATTATGTCCGTGAATACAACACTTACTGATGTAGAGCAATCAGTTACTAAATTTATAAATTCATATAAAGCAGTCTTTTTACTTTATCTTTTAATCCTAACGAACGTAAATAAAGGTTGGGATCAAATATTGTCTCAACGCCAGTATTAAAATAGTTTATAAGATTATTAGTTCGCTCATCACTACCATAGAAGCAAATTGATGCTTAAGCATCAGAAAGAGGGGTGAATGCAAAAGATTTTGTTATTCACAGACAGAAGTTATTTAGATGTCAAAATGAGAGAAAGTTTCGATTATTCGTCAAAATTTTCTCATCATTGCATCAAATTTTTCTCGTGTTTGAGGTATAATTATAATCATTTATAAGCATTGAAAGAAAATTTTGGAATCAATTCAAATACACATATAGAGAAAGTCTTACCTGTTTTATAAAATTTTCATTGAGAAGTATAGCATCTGTAAGAAAACAGTGCACACCACTCCTGCGGCGAAAGAGGCGTCTATTATACGTTCTGTCTATTCTCCAACTTTACATTAACACCAGCCGTACCATCATTTGAAAAGAGTTCTTAAAATAGAACTGAAGCCATTGAAATATTTGAGTAATGCCGACGCATGTCGTAACCTAATCGCAAAGATTGCTCTGCCATATATGTCACGGAGTGTCTGACGTAAAAAACCAAATCATGACTGCAGGACCTAATGGTAAGCCTTACTTATGAGTGAGTGAGAGCAACATCCGATCTGAGAATAAGCTTTTCCTATACAAACACTTCACACATTCAGACTATTCGAATATGTGGGGATGTGTTGGGCGACACTCACTTCTAAGTAATACTCTCTTCCCAAATCACAACTCTAAACATTTCCTAAATCTGCTAAAAGTTATTCTAATACTCAGAACATGTTTATTTTCTATGAGTAATTGCCCGATCGAATCACTCACTTAAAAGCTCTCCATTTCTTCTAACCACCAATTCTTGTGTATTCTTGTATTTTACTGTATCAAAAATCTATACCAATGTATCGAATGCTTAAAAGGATCGCTATATTTATTAAAATATATATTTTATAACAAATACAAACCCAATTCCAAATACAGCTAATGCTGTACTGAAAAGGATTAATTGTTCATAAGAAATGAAAACTTTCAAAATCAGAGATAATCATTATTTTTTATCTCTAATACATTAATCATTTCTATCGATATTTTAAGATAAAAAATGAGTAATTTTTGCCTTACATTAAAGCATATATTTTATTTTAGCCAAATATCGCCGATTCTTTTAAGCACAACTGTAAATATATTTGAAATATTTAATTTTAGAAATTTCAAAATAAGCACAATTTTGCCAATACATTAGAATTTTTCAACTCAATATTTTGTAGTATTATTATTATGACCAAAACTAAAATTAAACCCAACTGTAGGACTAAATTATAAGATATTTGCAGTTTAATGAATTAAAGCTAAATTGTTGATCTGAAAGAAACAATGTTTTCAGATAAACTATTTTGAAATATGGCATTGTTTGTGCTTAGACTTGCACTTTACTTTGCGAATTATGTTTTAGTCATCAATCATTCAATGTTTTACTCAGTAGAAGTTTATAATTAAATAAAAGTGAACGAAATTAACTTAAGTAACAATAAATCAATTGAATACTTTATTTATCACAAAATCTCTTACAGTATATTATAGTAATTAAACGCCAACAAAATTCTTAATTGTGGTAAAGAAAACATGATTATAATTATTTTAATTGCTTAAAAAATTATATGAATTAAGAAAATCTATGAATTTGTGCAAAATTGATGGTAACGAACCGTTAATAGCAATAATTGATAAATCAATATTAAGTATTGATATTAAAGCTTTCATAAACATGTCATTGACTTTGATCTCTTTAATGAACCCCTAATATTACAATTATTAGATGACAAATGAGAAGTTCGGTTAATGCTATCATTCAGAGCTCTTTTTGTTAAATTTCTTGGTAATTGTTTATCAAATTGAATCATATTTACTGATCTTTCAGTCATTATAGTGTTTACACGATTATTTGGAGCATTACTGTATTGAACGGGAGGTAAGTCTGCATTTCTGACAATTGATCCGAGAAAATAAGGAAATTTAATTGAATATCCCATATATAGACATAACATTAGAGCACTTATTATTGTTAAGGGAATGGTTATAATAATTTTGGTGGCAAAATTGAAGTGATTATAGAAATTAGACAATCCTTTTCCAAATTCATTACCCATTATACTAAAGGGTTTGAAGACAGCGTTGGCTAAAGCGGAACTGATGGCTACCAATGGATTCACTTCAAAAATGGGGTCAACCATTAGTGCTCTGTAATATTTTTCACATTCTTCTGGCAATGATTTTAAATAAGAAGTGAAAAGTGAATATATAGTCAAATGTTTGTTATGTAATTCCAGACATTCTAAAGGAGCTGAAGAGGTAATTAAATGCTTTTTCGTCACCTCTATCTGATAGAGTTGTATCCATTCCCAGAAGAATGACATTATGAATATGAAACCATATATAGTGAAAATGCGGTTATAGAAAGACATGTAATAAAGTTTATAAATAAATACAAACAATAAAATTATTGAAATAGTAATCAAACATTTGAATGAATGGTTTTCCATAAAATTAGAGAAAATATTTTGCTCTGAATTGTTGACTACATATAATTTATCGATCACTTCAGTGATGGCGTCTTCAAATTCATCAACTCTTTGACAAACCATTGAGTTCTGACTCACAAACTGTTCAATCAATTGAACACTATTTGCAAAAACAAAAGTTGTTATTTGTATTGACTTCTCATCTGATAATTGATTGTCAAAACTCTTCAATCTTTTAATTAATTTAAGAACCGCTCGACTGACAAAAGTAGTGATTCTTTGATTACAAGACGAAGATTTAGTCAATTCGTTAAGTATTTTGAGTTCATTTTGACAAACGTCTAATTTATTGAAAATAGGATCACAAACGCTAACAATTTGTTGCTCTTCTGATGAATCAATGGAAGCACTCTTCTCATGACAATCGCATACATTATCATTGACTTGATTTAGTGACTCTTCAGTTGTTTGAACGGATGACTTGATATTAGTTTTAGTTCTTGTGTCATAACTGAACATATCTGTGTGATCGATCCAATCAGACTTGTCTTCATTCAGATCATAATTATTATTACTTAATAAAACATTTGATGTCATTGTTATCAATACAAAAATTGATAATAAATAGTTAACAATAAATGCCATTTCAATAGTTAACAAAAACTAACTAATCATATGTTCAAACACATCATAACTCACTTAATATGTATATGAATCGTTTTGATTGTATTTCTCATAATACATGTCATCATTTATTTTGATAACATAATAAAATAAATGAAAATATTTATTTGATAGTCATAGTAACCGCTCATGTGTTTTACTCTATTTCGTCATTTGTTTACTTTTGTAATAAGCGCTCAATTCAAAAGAAGTTCATTTAATTGATTCGTGATAAGACATACGATTATTGAAAAAATAATAAAAATCACTGCACAGCAAATCAAATTAATTAATTAAGAAAGACTGACTCAGTATTATAACTGGTGGTACAATAGTTAATTAGCTCTCAATTTAAAAGACGTTTGTTTTATAGTTTTTGCCACTTATTCAACATTTCAATAAAATAGAAATTGACAAATTTTTAATTTAATAATATTGAAGTTGAAAAATTGATCATTTTTTGCAAGAATACAGCTCTCTTCTCATCTTATTGTTGGCTCCGGACAGAGAGAGTTTAAGAATGAAGAATAAGTTTAAATAAATATAAATATAATACATTATGTGAATAATAAATTTAATTTAATATGACTAACATTTAACTTTTTGTTTTGTATTAGTTTTAACTTTGTATTTGGAGATGAGATTTGTCTAATTTGCCTCCAAAACATTGATTGACTTTTGGTAAACTCTGTTTGCTATGGGCCATAGCATAGCTCCAAACACTTTTGTCTAGACTACAAAATATAAATATCAAATTTTATTTCAATAATGTATTAATTCATTATTTTCTTAATTATGGAAGTCAAACACATGCTTTTGTTTACATTATTATGTTTTTGAATGCTAGATATTCACCTGTCAATAGTATGCATAATTATTTTACAGTCAAACCCGTTTAATGTGAACCAGTCGATGCAGAAAAAATAGTTGACAATAACCGATATTCACAATAAACGTTTATTGTCAAAAAGTTGACAGTAAATCGATAGATTCAATTATTTGAGAGCTTAAGCTCTTTCATTATCAACTTTAACTTAAGCTAATTTTGAGGACAAGTTCGAGCTTGAAATAGGGAAATATTAGATCTTTTAGTAACATTTTTCATTTCAAAATTCTAATTTCAAAGCTCTCATGACCATAACTTTAAAAGACTGATTCAGTATTGAAACTCACGAATCAATTCGATTTGATAAGTTTCGAATTTAAATGAATCATTATTTTTTCAGATATTTAAGTCTCTAATTATAATGATATTCAGAAGTTAAAATTTTATTTAAAATTGAGTTTGGCTCAGAAATCGGGATTCTCAACATGAATATAATTTTTGATCCAGTTTCTAAACAGATGGTAAAACTTTTTAGACTAATCAGTGCTATTTTCATGAAACTGACGTTAAGATTTGTAGATATATTGTTCTGCATTTAAAATTCTATCTTTTACAATTAAAGTTTGTAAAAAAGTTGATATTAAAGTATATGATATATGTATAAAATATGATACAGGTACAATAAAAAGTGTTCACAATAACCGTGTTTTCATAATCAACGTTTGACAATAAACGTACTGTTTTAATATGAGGTTCAATGGGGAAGGCTTTGGTGCAGGACCGAGGGTTCACAATAAGCGAGTTTTCACATTAACCGAGTACAAATTAAACGAGTTTGACTGTAGTAATAAGTCTAACCATAAGTCAAGACAAAAGTGAAAGTAGTTATGCGTAGACCGATTCGAGAGATTGCCACCACTACTTTCAGATTTCTCATCCAAGAGATTTTTTTGCTCAACAGTCAAGAATCTTCTTATTTTGATGCGAACCTACAGTCAAATACATTGTTATTATAAAATAGCATTACATCATGCCATATCTTTTATATGGCATACTTTCCAATATGATGAGAGCGCAATAATGCACAATATACATGTGCATATTGGCAAATTGTTGTACCATTATACCATAGGTGTCCCATTCTCCACCTATATTTCAATTTGTGTCATAATTTCAATTATAAAAAGTGAGACACAGATAGACACAGATGTGGAAAAAGGGACTGTTCTCTAAGTATTTATATATGTAATTG
>JAQFZT010002266.1:0-12138 GCA_034696325.1 Camisiidae sp. | reverse complement strand
ATAACAAATGGGTTGAATGTCTCAAAAATAAAAGTGCTGAAGAACTTCTTTATGCGCAATTTCAATACATATTTCAGATGAAAAGTTCAATGATATTTTTCCCAATATTTGGGGATCAATTCTTCCCAAAAGATGTCATCAAATGTATACAAGACGGGGATTTCAGAAGAGATATCAAATTGTTGATCGGACACGCAGAAATGGAAGGATTACAATCCACTCAAGCATATGATGAAGAGTTTGATCTTAATAATCGATACAATCCTCAGAAGAAATTCGTTCCAAATATGAACATGTCTCAAATCTATGATGACATTAAATTTTTCATACCTAACAATACGATTAATGATTTGATAGTGAGAGCCTATACGACTCCGTGTTCTAAGACTCAAACGTTAACTCAGAAGCAACTCAGGCGTTCGGCAACACATGCCTGCGGAGATTATTTTTTTACTTGTCCCACCGTTTTATATGGGGCTAAAATAGCAAATCATTCAAGTTTTAGTGGAAATATATATCAGTATAGACTGACTTACGCTAACTCTAAATCTCCTGCTTTTCGTAGTGCTTGGGCTAAAGTTACACATTCTGATGACTATCCATTAGTTTTTGGTCGACCTTTCAATGAAAAAGATAATGACTGGACAAAAGATGATAAAACAATGAGCAAAAAAATGCTCGAAATATGGACTCATTTTGCTAAATACGGGTTTGTTTCACAATGAAAATCAATTTTAATTATTAATAATTTTATATCAAAAATAAGTTCTGTATTTTTTAAACTCTAAGATCACCTCCACATGTGAAAGGCAAAGAATGGCCAAAATATAAATTTTCATCCAATGGAAATATTATTTTATCTTATGTAGAGCTGAATCCATATCCAATCTTCTCAGATAAAATCTACTTAAATGAATATAAAGGCAAAGATAACTGCTACCCGATAGTCAAACACGATTGCATCGACTTTTGGAATAAGATTCTTATGAAACTCTTCTGAAGTATTTGTTTAATGTTGAAATAATTTTTTTAACTGAATAAACTTCATATGTTTTAGACCAGAATTGATTAGTGTTGTTGATGAATGTAAGTGTAAACTACTCCCGTTTAAAAAGCTATAAAAATAAGTATATGACTGATTTCATTCCTGAATATGTCATTATTAGCTTATCAGAACTTTTAAAAAAAATCAGAATTTTCTAAATATTAAACCTTTGAAACGAATAAATTATTTAACTAAAAAATATTTTAAATTGAACATTAATTAATAAGTTCAGAATACGAGCTGAAGATATAATTTCAAGATTGAGGATATTCAATTAAAATTTTTAGTCCAAAAATGTTGAGTTTCAGTAGACCATCGACTAATTTGAACTTATCTTTTATTGAATCTCAATTAGTTTCCTTGGTTTTAGTTTATTTATGAGTTAAATGAGATAAGTATTTTGGGAATTAGTTAAGGAAAGGATTTAAAACATAGTGAGGGCGAATTGTAAAAGGGCCAAACGCAATGTAGCCAGAATGTTTTGTCCTTTGAGTTATAAGAAAATTAGAATTCAGATAATTGGTCTGAATATCTTCAATTAAGAATAAATCTGCAGAGGAAACTGGAATCCGGGTAGTCTGGAATCTACCATGATCAGTGCACAGAGATCAACAGTCATCCATTGATGTGATCATTAAATGAGATAAAATACTTCCCATTAATTCTATGATTACTACACACTGACATCAAACACTTAATTGCATAGTGAAATTCCTTTTAAGATAATTATCATATACTCTAACAGTACAGAGTCTTTTAGAAAGGAGACTACATGGAAGCTGTTCAGTACTTCAAAAAATTTTATATAGAGATATTTGTTAGAAACTTTAAATATTGTAGAATTGTTTTCTGAACTCATTAATTAAAGGTAATATTAAGAGTTCAATACTTTTCAAATGAAATTTGTTTTAAAGGAATTAGGGTTTATAACTTAAAATATAGAACACGTGTTATTATCAAAATTGCAGAAGATTAAAAACTACAATTTAGCTCAGATAAAGCTTTCTAAGATGTGAAGTCAAAGCTATGCTTCCAAAAATTATTTTGAATGAAATGCCCGTTTGATAAGAAACTTTATTCTATCTATAATGAAGGTCTAAATTCTGGTTCAACACATTCAGCTTATAATTAAATTAGTAAATATTCATTAACTTATACAAAAACTGGATTCGATTCTATCAAATTGAACTCAAATTCAATAAAAACTAAATGATTTTAATCATTGATTGGGATACTTTGAAAATCTATTTTCATGTTCTTATTAACTTACTATAAACGAGTTGATAGTTGTTCCATTGATATTATGACTTCTCACTACAACCTTACCATTATTTGTGGTAACAATAGGATATGAGAGCGTTGATGTTAAAAACAATGCAAATGGCAAAAATAGAATGATTACATGTAACATTTTTATTAACTTTTGTTAAATTAGAGTTAAGTTTCTCAATTAAAATTAAATTTTTTCAGAAAAGAAACTTTTTATTCATAAAAAATCAAAATTTGAATCTTAATTACTGGAGTTCTAAAATTTTAATGAAAAGTAAAGCGTGTGAACATGTAGAAAACAACACATGTACTTGAAATGTCAAAATTAAATTCGTGTTAAATGATAGCACATATTTTCAATTTTGTCATAAAACTAAACGACAAAAAACAAAATAACTGAGTCATACAAATGTTATCTGTTTTAATATCTTATGACTAGAAAATGCAAAAAATATATTATCTGAAATTTTCAACTATACTGAATAGGTAAAAAAATTAAACTTATAGCAAAACTAATCAGAAATACAAAGTAGATTTGTGTGCACACCACTGACCAATGTCTTTATCAATATATTGAAATTTCCAAATTTCAGGTTTGAGTATG
The DNA here is from genome assembly GCA_034696325.1 of Camisiidae sp. Taxonomy (NCBI): domain Eukaryota; kingdom Metazoa; phylum Arthropoda; class Arachnida; order Sarcoptiformes; family Camisiidae; species Camisiidae sp. The sequence continues at coordinate 9,220 of JAQFZT010002266.1, read as the reverse complement.
CACAAGCGAACAAAACACTGGTTCCCAACTTTGCCTTGATATTTTAAGGCTAAGGCCTGTAATCTCCCTAATGTAAAATCCTTTTTTTTATTTCAAATTCGCAACTATTCCTCGGCCTGTGGTCATCATTCAAAGGTCAGAAAGATCTCATTCGACCCCGTTTGACCTGGAGTATAGCTAGAAACGTTTACTTATCTTAAACAGTTAGTGCAACATGTTAATTAAAAAAATTTTGACTACACTTTCTCCCAATTTTTTTTACAATTTTGGCACCTAAATCTGTGGTCATTACAGAGAGATTGCACAAGTATTATCATAATCATGAAAATCTCAAGTTGTATGGGAAAACTTTGCATTTTCAAAATTTTTTTCTTTAACTTATTTAGGAAACTTAAAACAAAACTGTTTGCGCGACCAAACATTGATCGCTTCTTCAAGAAGTTTATAAGCTTTTAAGACTCAACATAATAATCTATTCAACAGAATTTGATAGATTTATGCAATAAATAAACTTTTAATACTTGAATGTTTTCTTCTTGACTGATATTTATTTTATGTGAAAGTACAGACTCGAAATTGATTTCTAAATAAAATGAAAATCATTTTAAAAATTAATATTAAGTATCTATTATAAAAAAAGAAAGAGAGATAAAGATGTTTTTTGAAATATAGATTTCATTTTAATTTTATTCACAGATTTCAAATGGGCATTATTTTTAACTAAAGACATGTTAAAGACATGCTTAAATCTTTAAAAAGAGATAATTAAATCTTCATATTATATGTGAAGATATGAATATAGATCACTTATTTCGATGCAAACTTCTATTTGTCGACCCGAAGATCACTATTTTCATTTAGATTTTATCAATATATTATTGTAACTTTACGTAAGATCGCAATACTATACATAATTTGTGATTATATGCATAACAAGACTGACTCATTGTTATATAAATATGACTCGCAGTGAAATAGTTGAGAAAATATGTATTCAATTGTTTTATTAGTAAAATAAAAGGGTTCAAAATTAAAAGTAGTAGTATATGAGTTGCAAAAACTGAAAAATTCAGATGCATTACATAAATTATGTTTTTAAAAAACAATATTTTAAATAACCTGAAATATTTATTAGAAAAGAATAATTGAAAAAAATTAAATAATAATACTTTGTACCGAATAGTACATTTCAGTGTTTAGAACACACGCGAAAAGTACAACAACACTCAACTCAATCACCATTAACTTAATCACTCATAATTACAATTAAAACTAATAAAACATTAATTCTATATTTAAAATTCCATTCAGTTATTTGTGAACTCTAATCTGATATATAATATACTTACCTGTAACCATTATTTAACACTTAAAACTCGATTTAAATTCTATATACACTGTAATACATTATATACAGCCCTGGCATAGGGTTCCGAACATTTTATAAATAAAAGTCAAGTAATTAAGTTTCCAAAAATAACGTCTTATCTAATTCTACGACCCGAACTATTTGCGTTTCTGAAGCGTTACTTTTTACGAATAAGTAGGGTAACTATTCTAATCGTCGGCACCGCTTCCCACCCAAGTCCCGAATAATAGCTATCGCGTTGGACGGATAGTCTAGGGCAAAACCCCACCTTCGACGGCTGAAAACCGCCTCCAACGGTCAAGTCTTTCCGTGACCGTTACAAATTAATTCCATTTTTGACTTTGAAACCAAAGTAATCCTTTATATTATCTTCTCTTTATATTGACATATCCTTCGGAGAACCAGTTGTTTATCACTTTTTATAAAAGTTTAACCTTGATGTCTTAGGGTCTTGTAATTCCGATACTTTGTGACTGCTCTGATTTAAAGTCATGATTTCTAAAATCTCCACAGTCACAAACAGTTGTATTTATATCAATAATTGATTTATCATTATCTTGTTCTCTATTGAATTTTATTATCACTTTAAACTTTAAGGTTTTCCCTACCGTAATGATGTAATCACTATCTTCATCCAATAAATCTTAAGCGCTAATGTCCTTGACATATCGTCACCTCAGTCCTATAATGCGCTAACTCGGAAAAGTCTGTTATGGAGAAATTTAGTTCAAAGTTTAGAATCAAAATGCCGAGACACTATTAGCGCTTTATTGCACAACCGATTTCTGGAAATCTACTTGAAAATTTTGAGATTCGATTCGAGCAATTTTTATAAGTTTGATATCTTACTTCAAAAGTGTCATTAACTCATTTTCTGAAAATTTTCGAGTTAGCGTATTATAGCACTGAGGTGACGATATATTGACTGCATAAACAACATTTGATATCTTTCAGGATCTGACACCTCAATGCTCACAAGATGTTTTTCATCAACCTCACGCAAACATTCTTCTACAAGTTTATTAATGGAATTTTCAAGGCTAAAATACAGATAATAGTCGGGTGGTGTCCGGAAAACGTGCTAAGTATTTTTTAATCGAAATATAGATTTTTAGAATCCTTATTGATTATAGATTTAAAATATTATATTTCAGCTCCGATTCTCTCCATTTTGAGAAGTTATGCTCACTTTAAAATCAAATTCTTCATAGGAGTCCATGTTTAAATTTTTTTGCTGGGCTTCTACAGGCAGAATTTTTTCAAGACATCCCACCCCTTGTATGATACAGTTGTCGTTGGATTCAGTTATCCAAGCTGAATCATTTGATATATCATTTGACCAGATCCGACCTGTGAGTGACCACTCCTGGTCAATTGAATTCAATATAACTGTCATAGCATATCATTAAATATCATAACATATAAGTCAATCGTCTATGGGAAAATGCATGTGCTAATGTTTCAGGTCTAAAATATGTATCATCTTCAAACAATTTATGTTTAGGGAGTATGAAACTTATAACATTATCAGTTCCAGTATAATTTTGAAGAAATTCAAATTCAAAATGTGATATTATTTTCCATGCTCTGAATGCACCTGCAAACTTGTAGTACATTCTGTTTTTATGTTCAATATTCAAATGTGTTGGATAGTTTGTAAAAGATCATGTTAAGAGACTTTTCCTCAAAACTCAAGAATTGATTTCAGATATATTATCATAGTTAAATTGAAGCTTAGCATTGACTGAAAAAAAGAATAAACTCAAAGTTATTGTGGAATACATGATTTATTAATGATTACTTATTTTTCAACACTAATTCTAATCCACATTGAAAATATTTTATTAGAATCTATTTCTACAATTCTAAACTTTTTAATCTTTAATTTAAGCTTATCATCAATCCCTTCAGGAATTATTAGAATAATTGAATATTTATTGAAAATAGCTTGGAAAATATAAATCTTTTTATTATTATAATAGAATCTACTCTCATTACAATAAACTCAATCATTGAATAATATTCTTATTTTGTAAACGTTCTCTTTCACTAAAAGCTTAAAACCAAAAGTGATTCAAGTTTTATTATTCTGATTTGAATCAGAGTTTAAGTTTATTTCACCCTGATATATAATATCTGAATTACAATGATCTATTGATCCTTTAACTTTGTATGCCATCTTATTGCCGCGATCTTTTGACGCGATACCCTGGTTAATATCAAAGAATGTTTTACTCCATAAATAATTTTCACAGAAACTAAATATATGACTTAAAGGAATGACAAAACTAAATTTACCCTTTCCTCTCTTCAGAATTTTATCATGTCTAATTTTGAATCTATCATTTGCTGTTAAACTAGCTTCACTTTTACCACTATCTAATGTCGAACACATTTAATCCACTATTTTCAAAGCCTTTGGCTAATTTAATAAATCTTTCATTAATGAACAATGTCCAGGGTGATTAATAATTTCTATTACTTTATCTCCAATAAGATATTCAATTCTATCAAATAAAAACATTATTGCATTACAAACTAAAGTAACAATGACAATGACAGTTATGAAATCAAGAGATCATTATGATAAAAGAATGAATAAAGGTTTTATTAATATCTCAGCTAATCTAGCAACATTAAGATGCATACTACAAATTAATGATCCCAATTATCAAGTAGATTTTAAACCTAATGATTCTTTAAATAATTTATTAGGTTATGAGAAAAAGATAATAAGTAATCCTTATAATGAAGGAACAAGTACAGTAAACATTTTAACTGTTAATTCAATACTAGTTGAATGTAGTATAATTAAAGGTTCATATTTTAATTCAATTAAAGAACCAATAATGTAGTTTCTTCGCCTAAATGTTTACTAGGTGAAAAAATAATTGAAACACCAAAGAATCTAATTTATTTATCACTCAATACTAATGACCAAATAAATGATATTCATATTAGATTGAAAGATAATAATGTTAAGTTATTAAATTTAAGAGGAGAAACAATAACAATAAGATTACATTTGAGGGAGGCCTAGGATTACCATCAATGGTTGCTTTAAGAAATCACTTTGGGGGCTAATTTGATTGATTCAAACTGTTGTATTCAATTCCAAACAATTCTTTTTAATTTAATCAATACCTGAAGCAAGAAATAAATTATTATCTTATATTAAGATATCTACCAAAGTTTGATTAAGAAATACTTGTATATTAGATTCATCACATTCTTCATATCTTACACATTTGAATACATATTGGTAATTGATAACATGTGTCATTTCAGCTATATTCAATAATTTAGTTACATCAGTTAATATAGTTAACTTGCCAACTAAAATAAATAAGTTATCTATTGGAGTTGATACTAATTTTATTTCTCCGCTTATTGTTTTATCATTATAAGTAAGAATCTTAAGTTTATAATCTTTTGATATGAAAGTATTCATCTTTTCGTAATAACCTTTAATTACCACATCATTAGGTTCATTTGGATCAGCAACATTTTTAATTTGTTTATTCTTTATGTCCATATTATCAAGAATTTTAAGTTTACTTATTTCATTTCTAAAATAATCCTCAGATAGTTTTGCTTCTTTTTTAAAATCTTTTAAAGATTTGTCGGTTTTATCTTGTGGTTCTTGTATTAATCTTATCTTAGTTTCTAACTTATCAACATACTTTTTTGTTGAAGCTCATATGAATCATTACGATTTTCTAAATTCATAATTCTATTTTTATTCATATTCAAAGTTCCAGTCATGGTTCCTCTATTAGATCTTACAAAATTACCAGTATCTTTAACAGTCAAATTACTATCATAATCACTGTTTTCTTCTATTAAAGTTTTAAATCCAAACTTATTTATTGACATTTTACTTATTTATTAAAAATTTTATATGACACGAATCGATACTGTTCGCTCTTTATTGATATCATTCGGATACTGTTTCTTCATCTATTAAATGACGTAATAAATGGATAATTTATTGCGAGTAAAGAATGTAAAAAACATAACAGTTCAAGATTTATCAAATAATTATAAAATGGAATATATAGTCACGTTTCAGAATTCTTATAAAAAAGATTTACTAAATCTTACAATGATAGATCCAAATACAAATAAGAAAGTTAGAAAAACCAAAAAACGGCTATGTGAAGAAATTGGTATTAGTGATACAACTTTGTAAAGGTATATGAAACATTTAGGAATGAATAGTTTTTATAGACATTCGCATACTAATAATGTGAAAAGAAAGAATATTAAGAAAGAAAATGAAAAAGAAGAAATTGTTGAAAAAATTGAAAAGAAAAAGAAAACGAAGCCAAAACCACTAAATGTTAAAAATAAGGATAATTTAAATATGGAAGATAAATATGAAATGATGAATAATAATTTGTAATAAATGACTGATATAATTAACTATATCAAAAGTGATAAACAAACTAAATTAGAAGTTACAAAAGAAATGCAAGAATATTCTAAGTAATCTTTGAATACAAAAGCAGAACTAGGTTTAAATTATTTACACAAAAGTAAAATCTATGAAAAGTGTATTAATATTATGGGTGATTCTATCTATGATCGTGAATCTGAGAATCAAGTTCTTAGAAAAGAGATTGGTGATGTTGATTAGAAATACATTGATAAGAAAGTAAAAGAACAAGAACTATCTAATGATAAAAATAAAAATGATACAATATTACAAGTATTAAAGAAAACAATGACAAAAGTAAAACAAATATAATAAATGTCGATATTTTATTCTTTCTAATTATTTTATCCAACATTGATTTATTTGTTTATCAAAATAATCTGGCCCAACTTTTCTGGTTCTTCGGCCAAACCCGTAAAAGTACGGCCCAAACCCTCCGAAAACTTTGCATTGATTGAAACTTAATTTAATTTTATGCAAGACTCCGATTTCTATTATACAGTATAATATATATCACCTGTACAGGATTTGACTGGAAATCTGCCAATTCTATTGGCAAAACCCGCTAAAGTTCAAAAATTTCAATGCAATAATCTTAACTTTATTAGCAATAATCATTAATTATGATTTTAAAAGTGTGAACTTTCATTACATATGTTTCATTGTATACTGATATCCAGTGCTGAACTAGATAAGAGGCCAAGGAAGCCCAGGCCACCCTAGAAAATTTTAGACATTTAATTTTTAAGGGTGATACATAATTGTTTGTTTATATATGAGTTTATTTTAGCTAAAATGTTCAATAGAGTCAAAGCTATGACATAATTAATGTTTAAATAAAAAACACTAAAAAATGAAAATTAAATAATTTAATTACAAATATTGAATATTAAGATGTTTTCAGAGCTGTCTGAGACTTAAACTCATGCACTCAAAAAAATTTCATGCATTGAGCTTAAATGTAAAGGTTAAACAGGTGTTCATATGAGAAGAACAAAATTTGGGGTAATCTTTAAACTTAAACTTACATTTTCTTATCTTATCTTAGTTTCCCATTTTCATTGTATTCCTTTGAATTTGAATTTCATGCAAAGTATTTATAATTGAACTGAATTTATATTTTAAATGATTTAATAAATAATTTGAGAGGATTTTAAATATTGTTTTATTTGTACATAATTTATGCAATGAAAGTGATTGTTTCAGTCTTTGCAACTCATATCGTCACCTCAGTTCTATAATGCGCTAACTCGGAAAAGTCTGTTATGGATAAATTCGAGTTCAAAGTTTAGAATCCAAATCCCAAGATACTATTAGCGCTTTATTGCACAACCGATTACTTGAAAATTTTGAGATTCGATTCGAGCAATTTTTAGAAGTTTAATATCTTACTTCAAAAGTGTCATTAACTCATTTTCTGAAAATTTTCGAGTTAGCGTATTATAGCACTAAGGTGACGATATGTAAACAAATAATTATGTATCACCCTTTAGATATTTATAATTCTGTATTCAAAACTTTAATACTGTATTTTCAGTAATTTAAAATATTATACAATGTAACTCTTTAACTAAGAAACATATTCAACTGCATCAAATATATTGAGGAAAGAAATGAACTTAGGATCTATATTCAAGAGCAACGAATAGACTGGCCTTGCAGTTTAAGAGACTTACTAAGCGAAAGCGTAATTAAACATTTTAGCAAATTCTGCGAAAAATCAATGAGGGCATAACATCTCACCGCTAATGGATTTATAAATATTGCATTTTGTAACTTACTATTCATTTTATTTATTCATGTCATTTTATAGTATATTAACATATACTTTAATTATGCTATTTTTAAATAATAAGTGTATTCGTTTAATGATGGCTCTTGTAATATTATATGGAGCAGGAGCTAATTCAATAAAATTTCATTTTCATTTAATAAAAACTTAACCTAACCTAACCTTTGATGCTCTAGCAAAACTCCTTCCTCACCTTCATCTCATAGCTGCAAATTCTCCAAACACATCACCAGCTCTCCTCCTACAAGTCTCCCCTTACTCTACTTCTTTATTTGAACGCTTATATTTTTTTTATATTTATTGTAATTTAACGCTAGATTTCAGCCAATTTCTATGTGAATTTCATAAAGCCATAGAATTTTGTTTAATTCAAACTTTATATAACTTTAAATAAATATAAATATCAAAAAATATAAGCGTTACCTATAATTTTTTTATCTTCAAATAAACTCTTTGATATATTTAACAACTAATTGACTCAAATATAGACTCAAAAAAATATTATTTTCTTTTTAGTTCAGGTCAAACTTTATCAATTCTCCATAGGATACCATTATTTACAAATACATTAGAATATACCTATAGGAGAATGCACCTCGAATGCACTCCCAAAATTTGATATCATTTTCAATTAATTTTGATCATTCTATAAAAATCATAATCCCAATTTAATTCGATGCAAACTATTTTATGTTCACATTTTCCATATGAAGCTCTTCATAATCGTCTTCTTATCTCGCCCAACAAACTCCATTAAAACATAACAACATATATAGGGCTGCAATAAGAAATAAGCAAGCTCTTTGCTACACCACGTTACACCATCTACAACAGAAAATACAATATTAAAGTAATACAAACTAAGTCTTATTGCATAAAAAATAAGAATAGTTCAAAGTTGAATAGCATTTTTATTTTTAAATAGATTTAAATCAAATTTGATTTAGAGGTAGGTACTACATTCGTATTAAAGCTAAACATAAAACCAACACTTAATTTTTCGGTAATTTGCAGAAACACATCTTTAATTGCAGCGCGTCATAAATTTAAAAAACAATGTTAGGATATGGCGATATAAAAATTAGTATAACTTCACAATTCTTTGATTTATTGAACAAAATTCTTTTGATATCACTTTAAGTGGTCTAAACGAATATTTTGAGTGGCTATTGGCTCATTTTTATTGAATATTTTTTTGATCACTAATTGTGATTTTAAGCCATATTTCATGGAATATTTAAGACTGAAATTGGATGCGTTTTCTTATTTTGACGAGTTTATTCATTTGTTTATTTCATTTTCAGTTTAATTTTGTTGCATTTTTAATGATTTTGATATCTGTTATACCACTTTCAGACTGTATTTGTTGACTTGTGAATGTGAATCAATTTGTTTACACATTGTTTGCGAGTTAAATGTATCAAAATTTTTTACAGTTTTTTACTGTAGATATATCATTTATGTCGGATCCATAATCAAATAACAGTACAGCCTTTAAAAACCTACTGCACCCATATTCTCATTTTTAATGCAATAAGGTTTAAAAGACTCGAAATCTGGTAGTGAGGCAACAAAGTTTCATTTATAATTTTTAGTTCATTTTGAAGATCAATATCGAGCT
>JAQFZT010002265.1:0-12140 GCA_034696325.1 Camisiidae sp. | reverse complement strand
CCATAGTCTTCATACTTAACAGACTTAGCTCTGTGTCAGGGCCGTAACTACCTATGTGGCTGGGGAGGCGATAGCCCCCAACCTGCACCCGCACCCCCCCCAAAGATTTCCAAATAGTTTAGTTTTTAAGTGTAAAATTGAGAATTGTTTTAATTAAAAGCTCGAAAAGATATGTTAAGCCCCAGACCAAAAATCCTGGATACGGCACTGCTCTGTATGTTTGTTATTCCCTGAGCTCAGAAAATTCTGAAAGAGGATATGTTTTCAAAGGGAAAAAGAGCTCAAAAAACATCGTTTGCCATTGAAACCTAGTCTCAGAAAACCACTTAAAAAAGATAATCGGATTTGATAAAGATAAATTGTTATTGTTTAACATTTGAAGATGCAGTTTATTAATTAACTTATATAAACATTTAAAGGATATTCAAATCATAACAAATTCTTAAGCTATCAAATAATAATTATAAGTTTCACTACAATAAGCACATCATTAGATGGAGAATGATTTGAAAAAATGTAAAAATCTCCTTGAATTTGATCCATAAATAAAAAAGTTATTGAGAAAAAGGCGAGTTACTGTATATCTGACTAGTATATAAGAAAATATATTATTATTTTCTGATTATAGCTATAGTCTAATATTTTATCTATTTTAGTGGTGTATTCATCAAGAAGTTTGTTTTATTTGAATTTAAGGGCTATCGCCTCCCCAGCCACATAGGTAGTTACGGCCCTGACACAGAGCTAAGTCTGTTAAGTATGAAGACTATGGGACGACTTTGGCATGATTTTCAGAAAAAAATCACTGACTTGTCGTTTTCGCGCGCAGCAGTTTTATGTATTTCCGAATCATCACTTATGCTTCCGTAGAGAACAAGTTCTTGCAAATGACGCGTATTTTTAATTAACATTTTAATCAATTCATCATTTAAATTACAATTGACTGTAAAATCTAGAGGTTTGAGCCCAACAATTTGTACTAATTGTGTCCACTTTGCTCTCATATCTCCAATTGTCTTCATTGAACCATTAAATTGCAGATGTGTTTGATTTTCCGAAAAAAAAATTCTAGTTATTTCTTGAGTCAATAGTTCAGAAACTAATGTTTGCCATCGCTCACAAACCAGTTCTGCAATCATTAGCTTTTCTTTCAGTGATAGAAATGAAGGAATAATTTTCAGTGAATAGTCGCCCAAATCATTAATTGTGAGACCAGTCGAGTAGTCGATAGTTTCTTCAAATTGTGGTAAAACTATTTCATAGCATTTCTTTTTAATGGCAGTCAAATTGATTTCTGTATCGAAACTCATAGTTTAGAAATTTTTGGGAAATACTTTTATAAATAGAATTTATTAATTTAAATTTTGATCAAATTATTTCTAACTTTGGAAATTGAACTCAAAAATTGTGCACAATTTTCAATGCTTTCAAATGATATGAAAAAAGTTGAATAAAAAGTTGAATAAAAAAGTTGAACAAAAAGTTGAATAAAACTCGTTATTCTGAGTCTAATGTCTTAAACAAAATCAACACTGTTTTGTTTAAGTGATTAATACTTTTTAATCATTAATTAATAATAATAATACTCAATAATAATCATTAAATTAATCATTTAATAATCGATAATAAACGCCAAAAAGACTAGACTTACGAATGGATTTATAAATTGATAATAAATATTAAATATAATAACATTTAAAATGTTTACACAATTAAAAATAAGATATATTTTTATATAAGAAATAATACTGTAAATAACGATCAATGATAAGTACTATAACAACATTTATAATACGACTAATAATGAAGAAATAGATGCCTTAAAGTCGTTGTTTTCCTTGAGAACAATTACTGTATATAATGTTAAGTAATTTAAGTCATATATTGTTATTTGGTTTGAGACAGATATTTGTGCTTTAAATAGATTCTAATCATCATTTTCTGAATTGACTTGATCTCTATCTTCAACCATTTGTTGGAGTTCTAGTATATGTTCGACTGGATGTGGTCTTCCGTCTTCTCCTACACGACATGGGGTCACAACTCCTTGTCTGTTAGATTTACAAATTATTTCATTTTAATTAATCATTATTTAAATTTAATTAATCATTATTCGAAACCATGAGTTCAAGCCTTTAGCAAAAATCTTTCAAACAAAAGGTTAAGAAGATATCATATTTTGATATTAAATTCAAAGCTCAATAAATCTTTGAATAAATAGATCTTAATCTTGAAAGTAAGAGATTTTTCAATCTAATTGAATAATGACTTACTTCGCCAACTTATCAATCATTTCAACTAAACGAATGGCTTCATATTCTTTCTGTTCTTGAGTCATGCCTTCCATTGGATTAGGTTTCGGTTCTTCATAACAACCTGTGACCGGATTTATCCTAATATAAAGCCATAAAATAAATTTGACATCAAAAGAATCGCAATCAAAAAACGTACTGATCCTTATATCTCGAATACTCTTCAGTATCGCTTTCTTCAGATTCGGAAGAATAATCGCCAGTATTTCCCATTCCGCCCAACATTAGTCCCCGATTGGCCAGAAGTCCGGCTGCGTTTCCATAACCGGTGTATTTAATAAGACGCGAAACATTTTCTTTGCACAAAACGAATAGAAAGTCTGCCACCAATTCCTTAACTTCAGTGTGCGGTGAAGTCATTAAACGAACCAAACGATTACGAAGTGTTGAGCCTTCTTCTGGTCTTTCTTTGACTTCTTTGAGTGGAGGCAATATTTTGCAGCGCAAATACTTACGAATTGTTGAGTTAGCACGAGATGCTTCGCTCAGACACGTCAGGATTGGGGCCAAACTTTCCCGTGAATTCTGAATCGTATTCTATAGGAAATCATTTTATAGATTAATTCACAACAAATCAATTTTAATGCTAGACTTCATACACTTTCTAGTCTTTTAGAGAGGAATTGTAGCAAAACAGCGATGACTTCCATATTCATTTCGTCGTATTCATGATCCGGATTATCAGGTTTTCCCAATTCAGTGATTGGCGAAAGTAGTTCTTCAAAGCTGGGCGAAGGCATATTCGTTAATAGATTAACGGTATGGCTTTGTAGATCTTCTTTCTTTTCTTTTGATATTGTGTCGCATAAGAGGAGATCGTGTAGTATTGATACCAGACGTAGAAAGTGTGCCTCTTCTATCTTTACCACAAATTTTAATCAAATCAATACATTATTAAGTTTTCATTTAGAGATAACACGAAAACATTTACATTAACTTCAAGTTTAACTTTAAAAGCCTTAACATTCAGATAATTTACTCAATAAGGATAGGAATTAAAGAGAGAAAAATAATTAAATAATTACTTCATCCAAATTATTTCGATCGACATTAACAGTCAAATTGAACAAGACTTTAAGCACTTCATTAGAGAGGTCTACTTCCCAGTCGTCGAGATAGTACGCGACCAAATAGTCGTCAAAACATTCTTTTTCACTGCTTGTACTCTTCTTTCCTCTTCTGGAGCCTTTAGATCTGCGTTTGTTTCTATTGGGAACTTTTTCAGCTAAATTTTCGGCATTATTTTTGAGGATAAGATCAATGGCTTCCATCAAATAGATGAGCCCATGATAGTCATCACGTATTCGTGGGCGCACTTCAGCGCAAAGCGCAGAGATTAAGAATAACATTCTCATATCGAAATATTTTACCTAATTTTAAATCAAAATTCAAATTCATTTCAAGAATAAGCACAAAAATTCATTTTTAAGTCTAGTATTCTTAGGATTTTTAATTTCAAGTCTTCATTTTTTGTCTCAAATCTAGGTTTAGATCAAATAGTTTTGATTTAAAATTCATTACTTTATGAGTTTGAAATATAAAAAATTTTAAACCAATAAAAATGGTTCTGAACATTCAGAAAAAATCGATAACTTCTTGTAAACACTAAGCAATAGATTAAAAGAAAATTAATACTTAATATCCTATTATCTGAACAATAGATAAATTGAAAGTAAAATAGTCTGAAAAAGAAATAAAATACTGAAAATACTTTAGGGATTAAAAAATCAATTCCTCAGACATGTTAATCAATATATTGATCACAAGATATTGATTGAGTTGATAAGAAAAAATAAACTTGAATTAAAAAATTGTCTTCAAAAGCTTAATAATAAAAAGAATTGTGAAAGAAATAGATAATTACTTCGTGTGGAAGTTGTGGGTCGGGATGCATACGAAGTCTTAACATAATTCCCTCAATACAGCTATTATTAGCGGACAATTTTAGAATTGTTGGACAATTATATATTAAATTGCAGAGACATTTCTGCGCTTCGACAACAACTCTGGCATCGAATCGTTGGTTAGTCTGTGTCATAAAGGCTTCTTCTTCGCCAACCAGCATAGCTAAGTGTAACATTGTCTCAATTCTGTCCGCACTAAACAGTTCTGATAAATGATTCTTATCTCGAGTCAAGATTCGCATTGTTTGCAGACATGCGGCCTGTTCTGAAGCGAACTCCGGGTCTCTCAACACACGATACAGGCATTCCATCAGCTGTTTCTTGTGCTGTAATGTCTCAGAAATTGTGAACTCATTTCCAAACTATTCACAAATATCAAAAACAATTACTTTTTCGTAAACCATTAATTCATGTATTCATTCATTGAAAAGTTTATTAAATCATTAATTCATAAATCATTTTAAGTTTATAATTGAATAAAAGTTTCAAAAGTAATCAATTTTTAATGACTTTAAAAAATTGATTAAAATTTCAAAATAATATGAAATCATTTTTTCACAGAAATAATACTTAAAATAAAGTTTTCAAGACTTTGAAGTCAAAGGTCAAAGTTTAAGATAACATAAGATATAAACAAATGATTACTTGATTTATAAATTGTTGTAATTTATTATTGATCTCTTCCTTATCGCCGACTTTCAAAACTTTAATCAATTCTTCCATTTCTTTGATTTATTAGTCCTTTAAATATCTATTCTATGAGTTATTATTTAGTTATTTCTCAAATCATTTTTCTCTTTAAAACTAAGAGTAAATAATGTTATGATTAATAGTTGTCTATAAAGTACTTGAGACGAAAATGGTTGACATCTCATTACTTCTGCTCTGATTTTTTCATCTCTAAGAAGATTATGTCGTAATTAACACCGATTTTTCAGGGTTTTTATGCTAATATGTTTTGAAAAGCTATTCATTCTGGAGAAAACCCCCAAATTTACTAATTTTAGGGAAACGTCTTTCAGTATCGATAAAATAAACGTTATTTACAGTCTATAAACAATTTCTAACACAATAATAATTATTTATTCATACAATACAAAAAGATCAAAACATTTCAGATATTTTAGAAAAATTTTAATGAGTTATTTCAACGCATAAATAATTTGACTTTAGATTAAATGTTTTGAAGTTTAATAACTTTATAGTTATTAATATTGATTTGTTTTATTGCTTTCAAAACATGGCATTTAAATAACAGTCTGTTTTAGTTTTTAATATACAATCCCTTAAAGTTTGACCACATTTTTACTCAAAACAGACTTCAACTTCAATATTAGGTTTGAATTAAGTTTTAATTAACAATTAATATTAAAAATGGTCAGAAAATTACGTTTTCACGAAAGAAAACTCCTAAAGAAAGTTGATTTCATCAATTGGGAGACAAATAATGTTAAAGAAATAGCAATTATGCGAAAGTATAACATCGATAGAGAAGAGTTTACGAAGTATTCAACTATTTATCGCTCTTTAAGACAACATTTTCTAAATAATTTCTTTTTTCAATTAAAGGTATAATAAATTATGTCATTCAATATGGAAATTATGTGAAAAAATTGCCGCTCAATCGACTGATGACTCTTTTCGTAATCATTGTTCACAACAAATAATTGAAAAATTATATTCAATCGGATTAATAAAAACTAAACGATTGAAAAAATGTAATTCAGTTAATGTCAAGTCGTTTTGTCGGCGAAGACTTCCGGTATATATGGTTCAGTCGGGAATGTTTAACGGACCCCTCTCTACAGCCGGTAATTATTTAATACCCGTTTTTATCAGAAACTTTTTTCTCTTAAATTTATAGCAATTTTTAGTCTTTTATTTGTCTTGTTTTCTGTTGTTTTTAGTTAAATATGTAAAACACGGACACATCAGAATCGGGCCGAATGTGATCAGAGATCCAGCATTTCTGGTCACTAGAAATCATGAAGATTTCATCACTTGGACTGAAAAGTTTAAGTCTAATATCGACACTTATAATGAATTGAGAGATGATTATAAAGATTAGAAACTCTTATAATGTATTAATTTTGAGTTATTTTCCATTCATTTTACGAATTAATTAATTTCTGTTCTAAAACTCCTGTTTTTCAATAAATATATATTTCATATGGATTTCAACTTCAAATAAATCATTAATTCTTTGAAACATTAAAATTTTTATTAACAAAAATATCAGTATTTGTTTAGAAATCTATGAAATATAATAAATGCATAAATTTTATTATTGATATAATTTGTAAAAAACTATACAAGTCTTTGAATATAATTTTAATCTACGAATGTTTAGCACATTTGTGTCTTTTAATAGCATTATAACTGCTTTTATGTCGATCTTCGGGTTCTTTTTTGGCTCTTTTAGACTCTCGTTCACCACTATTTCGATGTCTACTTCTGGAGCGACTTCTAGATCGAGATCTACGACTGCGATGACTATTAGAGTGTCCATCGATTGAGTTCTTATAATCATTATTTCTTTTCTAAAATAGATAACAAGTTATAAGACATTTAAATATAATGACAGATAATTTGCGAAAAAGTTCAACAGTTTTATGAATGAAAAGAAAAATAAATAATTATAAACCTTATGATCAAAATTATGGCTATTTTTGACATCAGAAGTATTTGTACTTTTGTTACAAAACTTTTTAGCACTCGATTCAACATTTTTATCAACTTTTTCCTGATTATTGTTATTAAAACTTCTATTATTATTATTATTCAAACGTTTGAATACAAGTGAGTCGTAATCGTCTCTCAATTCAAAAATTTCTCTCTTTTTTCTCTCGATCTCTGCTTTGGCTGTTTTATAAAGCGATGAAATATTGGCCTTAAGTATAAGCAATTGTTTATCTTTTTTCTCTAATTGTTGTCTCAACTCTTCGTTTTGTTTTAATAATTGTTTGTTATTAATTTGAGTTTTCTCTAAACTCTTCTCCAAAATTGTTATTTCGCTTAATATTAAATCATTATTTAAATTGTTGTCAACAATAGTATTGTTTTTATCGGAATCGCTTTGAGTTTCACTTAAATTACAATCAATTAAATTGTTTTTATCCTCGAATTTGATGTGATTATTGTCTTCGAGATCGGCATAAATGTCGAAGTCGTCGTTATCTTCAATATTATCGGACATTATTTAATAGAAAACTCAATTGAGTACAAATTAATATCGATTCAAAAATGAAAACAATGTCTTATTTTTTCGCACTTTTAGATCAAATTTTTAGGGACTGTTTACTTATATTAAATACATTTTCCTTTCAATTCAATTATTGCTTAGCATTGAATAAGTTTGAGAGTCTGTAAAACTTGTTTCATTTTTTCATACAGTTTTCAGTCTATTGCAGAGCTATTTATTATATTAGATAACAATTTAATCAAATATTAGAGTTTAAAATGTTTAAACTTCAGAAGATTTTTCTGAAAAATGAGATTTAAGTTAATTTAACATAAATTGAATAATAAATGTATAAACACTGGTTTATTAAGTTTTAAAAGTATCGGTAGATATGTGTTGATGAAAACGAATGAGCAGACTATCAATCAGAACAATCACAACCACCGCAGTCACAGTCACCACAGTTACCACAATCACATCCATCACATCCATCACAACAATCATTACACGAACAACAGAATATCCAGTTGCATAAATCGTCACAACCATCACAATCATTATCACTATAAACACAACAACAATCATCGTTTCTCCTCTTTTTCTCAACGTTTTCATCACGAGCTCCTTCAATAGGACTCATGAGAACACTTGCATTAGATATGGGCTGTTCTGTGACTATTTCACTAAAGCCACCAGAAGTTGGCGTTGAGTTTGACATTTTAGCAGTTATTCAAAAGTTGTGCTAAATTTATATAAATGTCAAATATATCTGAAAGTCTATAATTTCAAGAATAAGAGTAATCGAAATGAATCAGAGAGTGTTTGCTTAATGTTGGCGTTGGTGTCACGCAATAAGGATAATAAAAAGTAGTTGAGACTCATGTAACGTCAAATCTTTGTCCTTGTAGTAAAAACCTAAACAAAAACTTGCGCAGTATATTTCATAAACTTGTTTCAATCAAACATATATTTCATTCAATTCAACATTAAGTTTAGTATTGATTTTTGTAAACCTAAATATTTTCATATTTTTTAATAGAAGTAATTGAATGATTTTTTTTGAAAGTTTTTCATAAATACTATATCTGTTTCTAATGAAAAAGTTATGAAAACCATAGTTTAATAGCGAGAACTTTCTTTAACATTGAATATAATGAACTTTTTAAAAATAAATATAAGATTTGCCAATAACTAAAAGTTGAAAATTGATTTTTGCTTATCATTATCAATGAATAGTAAAACATTGACTTATGAATTGACTGACATTCAAATTTGGTTAAGTTTTAGACTTGTGTGTCATTTTTGATGATAAGAAACAGTTATCTTTATTTTGAATAGTAAAAGAAAGTTCTCTCTATTAAACTATGGTTTGCACAACTTTTTCATCAAAAACAGATATACAGGTGTCCCACGTAAGTGTTAAACTGGAATAACTCCCGAACCCGAAGACCGATTTCGGTAATTCTTTTTTGGTTAGTAACTTCGGTAAATGGGAAATTATTTCCAATATGGCGGCATCTCCTAACATGGGTACATAGGGTACGCGGAAGTCCCGATTTTAACTAGACCGGAAGTTGCGAACACGGAAATTGTTATACCACTCGACTTGCCAGATGTCGATATTTGTGATAAACGCTATTGCAAAGTTCTAACCTCACAGGGGGCGGTACAACATATTTTCAAAGTTACTCAAAAGTTCAAATTATTTTTATGCTACAAAGCGTGACACGTATCTAGGACCAAGTTAGGATAGCGATGAGGTCCACCTTTTTGTGGTGCCTCTATCTTTGCTAAGAGGCCTCTAAAACACTTATTTTTAATTAATATGCAATAATTTTAATTTTAGCATAAATACAATTTTAATTATTGAGTAACTTTTAAATTTTTTTGTACTGCCCCCTTTTGAGGATAGAACTTTGTCATAGAGTTTATCAAAAATATCGTCATCTGGCAAGTCGAGTGGCATAACAATTTCCGTGTCCGCAACTTTCGGTTTAGGTGAAATCGGGTCTTCCGCGTACCCCATGTACCCATGGCCCCTATTAGGAGGCGCCACCAGCTGCATAATTGGTATCATTTTTCTATTTACCGAAATTACTAACAAAAAAATAATTACCAAAATCGGCCTTCAAACCGAAAGTAGTCAAATGATTAGTTGTGAAGCATTTTATTATTCTTTACTCTTAAATATTGCCGACCATGAGTTGTATTTATAGCATTCATAACCAAAAACCATTGCATACGCATTACATTAAGATTTCGACTTTAGTTTTGCGAATCACTTCGTAATTAATTCCATGATTTCTATAGCAATCCCAATTTATTGTTATTTATCTTTTATTTTCTTTTTTAAAAAAATTAATTTTTTATGTTTATTGCTATATATTTACATCCATCTTGTTTTGACCTTCACTAGTTTATAAAATATAATTTAGAAAGACCTTCAGGTATCCATGAAAAATATTAAAAATTTCTTTATAACCAGGTTGACCACCTCTCCAGGAATCAGGAGTCGAACTCCCGTAGAGATTTTACTTTTACATACACTCTCCCGGAACATAAATTGAGTTTTCTTACAAGTTTGCTTATTCCACCCTTTGCAACAGGATCTCCCGGAATGACTTTTTTTTGAGGTGGTCACCCTGTTTATAACGGCGCTTTTCTTTTGGACAAAACTTTATATTTCGTTTAAGTATACATTTTTATATAGAGGTTCATGATTTACATGATTACACTCAGATGTGTATGTCTGTATTTGTCGAATAAATAATGGACAGACTAGACTATCAATCAGAACAATCACAACCACCGCAGTCACCACAATCACAACCATCGCAGTCACCACAATCACATCCATCACAACAACTATCGTTTTTCTTTCTCTTCTTTTTCTTCCTTCGACAACAGAATATGTAACATAAGCGGTACCAACACTCTTCAGTGCTACAGCAAATATTTTCATCAGTTTTCAAACAGCAATCATCGTTTCTCTTCTTTTTCTCAATGTTTACATCACTAACTTCTTGATTAAGACTCATAAGAAAACTTGCATTAGATATGGGCTGTTCTGTGACTGTTTCATTAAAACTACCTGAAGTTGAAGTTGAGTTTGACATTTTAGAAGTTATTCAAAAGTTTTGGTAACTTTCTCTATATAAATCATCGAAGTACTTAACAAAGTTGCCGTCACGTCATAAATATAATACACTGATATGATAAACATAATACATGTGAAACTTTATCTCAAAAATGTACGGTAGAGAAAATGAAACATAATATATTTAAAGTCAAAATTAAAAACAATGTAACTGCACTTTTAATGAGATATTACTAAGTTATAGCTCTTATCAAAATAAGTGATAAAAGCTATCATTCATAAGAAAAAAATTATTTATTCAACACAATTCATACAAAGCTTCAAAATAATTGTTTTCTTATCAAAGATAGCTTTTATCACTTATTTTGATAAGAACTATAACTTAGTAATATCTCATTAAAAGTGCAGTTACATTGTTTTTCAGTTTTGACTTTAAATATATTATGTTTCATTTTCTCTACCGTACATTTTTCAGATAAAGTTTACTTAAGAAAGAGTAAAACTAAAGAGTAATCTCTCAACTTATGACATCTAAGTTTATCAGACTCTGTTTCAATGATTTGGATACAAAACTGTAGCATAAAATGTCAAATTAAATATAAATCTTTTTTTGCACTAAATTATTGGCATTTATTCACAAAAAATTCACTTTTGCAAAATTTTTCATTCTGTAACTGATTTTCAATGAAATAAAACAATTTTCATCGAATCATTTTTTCTTCTTGAAAGGAATTCTTGTAAAATTTTTTTATAAAAATATTTGATTATAAAACATGTATTTGAATGAATTATTGTCTGAATTGAATCTGTTTTATCAAAATATAAGAACCAATAATAATAGTGATCGAAACTAAAAGACCACCGATTAATGAACTCGTTATGGACTTAACAGAATATTCTTGACTTATTAACAAATAGATAATTTCATAGATAGAAAATAATACACGAATTACTGATGAAATAATGCAAACATAAAAGTAGATCATCTTTTCATTATAAACAGCAATTAAACCATAAATAGCACCAAAAATGAACACTGGATTTATAGCAATGATACCAATGTGTGGCCAAAAAGACTTATCTTTATATAATTCCCTATCAGTTCCGGCCATTTCTGGATTCAAAATGTTTACGATATCTGCGATGGCGTTGAAAACTTTGATTAATGACAGAGTAATGACAGCTAAGCATAATATATGAACTATTAATTTATATTTAGCGTCAATCATGTTCTTCAGTATAATTTAGTGATGATTTAGTACTCATTATCGACGAAAATATTTCAATTGACATTTGGTTCAAGTTTTTTCGTGCGGAAACAATATTTTCAAATACTTTAAGCTCAACATTTAACGAATTTTATAATTGTTGAAAATCTACACATTAATGAAAGCATAAAAGTTCTGGTTTTCATTATTCGAAACCCAAAAATGCAGTTCAAACCGATTTCTGGGATTTTTTAAGTACTGGTTCTGCAGAAAAGTTTTTGGTTAATACTTAGCTGTGTTTTCCCTACACTTTCTCGGCTACACTTCATTTCGTCCAAAACCCTGTTTTACTACACTCAGAGTGAATAACTCTAAGCTTTGAAACATAACAATTGAATATAGAATAAACTCAAGTCAGCTCATCTAAACAAATAGTAA
>JAQFZT010002264.1:0-12142 GCA_034696325.1 Camisiidae sp. | reverse complement strand
TCTCAATACTCTCAATACTCTCTCACTTTGTGCACTCTCTACGCAATACAGTCATAGCTTTAGTCATGATTATAAATTGGATTATCTGATGGCTTACCAGAAACACCACAAGTAAGAGAAGTGCACATATCAAATGTGTATCAAAGGGAGAGTTAGGAACGAGAGAAGCATTATTTTCTCAGAGACGAACTCCAATTCTCACTCTATGAATTGTATGCCGTACACTGAATGGCACAATAAGCAATACCACTAGAATATTGAATTCAGTGAATAAAAGTAGTTATAGCTTCTTATTATGAGATATTTCCTGATTTCCTTTTGTGGCCAATACTCATAAAACCGTGTGATATCAGATTATATATATTGAATTGTAACACATCTTAATGTAATATTGATTCCATTGCATTCACAAACTCATTGCTTTCTCTCTCAATTGTTATCTATCACATCATTGTTTTACATCACATCATTGCAAAGCAATTATTTCTTTATTTGAAAAAGTGTTTTTTCTAATTTATTTTTATTCCCATTGAAATGCGGTTTCCTATACTTTGAAATAAATTAAAGTTAGTCTCTAATAAATGATACATTTTTTGTTTACATAAGAGTCCACTTAAATTTATTAAATTAATCTACAGGACTGAATACTTTGAGCTATAATTCTAAGTAGATTTTGATTGGATTACACTACACAGTAAGCTTATTATAAGAATGAACCAGATATTTAAAGTAAATACTATTGATTGTAATTATTTATTAGTTTTTAAGAAGAAAACATGTCACTCACTTAAATGAATGTATAAAAATGAATTGTCATTTAAAAGCAAATATTCAAATATGTCTATTGATATTATCACTTAGAAATTAATTGCAGAATAGCTTGAAGTCATAATAAAGCTGAGTATCTTAAAAAGAGACCCCAAAACGTATCATCATATATACATCATTTAATTCATTAATTTAGCGCATTTTATCTTTCCCTTATTTGCTTGTGGGCATCAAATATCATATTCAATGTTTCAATTGGCTGTTTTGATCTTTATTTATTTTTTATTTTTTAGTTGTGATCATTTTTGTTAGTTTTGGTGATTTGCCAGCAAAATCTTGATCATACCATTAAGTCGTTCACATTAGTGCTATCACTCAAACCGCTGACAATTTAGTATATTTGCTGTTCATCATTCTCTTATCATAAAAGTATTAGAACAAAAAATGTTGATCTATAAAAATACCTTAAAACTTGCTGTGGAACACATTAACATTATTGCATTTTAAAGCTTTTTTGCGTTTTAAGGTCAGCCCAATAAATCAAGTGTAAGCTTAAGTTTTTTATTGAAAGTATAAAACTGTTTTTGGTTTTGTCTTTGTCCTTGAAAACAAGTGAAAATCTGTTTTCTCTCTATTTGGCTCTCTTTCTTATTTTTCAATATACAATATTATAAGAGATTACCTTCAAGTCCAACCCATTACTAGAGTTAAGTTTGAGGTCTTCAATATAATTGCATGATTAAAGCAAAATTAATTAACTGCAACAAAACAATTCATTTATTAATGTGGACCTCATATGAACTCTTCTCAGCAGCTCTTCTCTCCTCAATATCATATTTTTACAATCTTTCAATATTAATATCTATGGAAAGTTTCAAAAAGTAGCTCAAAACAAAAACTCCTGTTTTGTCAGTTATAAGACTTTTTCAAATTATATTTTTTATATCGTTTAATGTGAGTGAATAGTTTCAAAGAATTGAAAGTTATCTTAATTTTAAAATTGATACATTATATGTTTGATTTTAATTTTCTCATAAATCACAATTAAATTAAATAAATTAAATATAATTTGTATGGATGAATATTTAAAAGTAAAGTGTACTTAAATGAATTTTCAAGTATATTTGTCCTGAGTTCTGGATATTCTTGAAGCCAAATTTTATTTTGCATATTTGTATATAAAGAAATATATACCTGTATATGTATTTATTTTCATTTCTTAGTTATGATCAACTAAATATGTGAATCAAACATTGCAAAAGGAGAGCCATAATATGGGAAATCTTTGGATTTTTTGTTGAATTCTATTAAAATGATTAGCGCTAATGAAAATTTGGATTGGTTAAGATTATTTATTCAAAGTATAAACTATACTAAAACCAGTATTTCACATACCATTAAGTTTAATATCCAGACAGAGGTACAGCTAATTTCAGTCTAAGTCTAGTTTTTACTCATTCCTACAATTTTAGTTAGTCTGGTCGATGAGGTGGTTCTCTTTGAGTATAGATCCAGTCATTCGTGTACATTTACATAAAATTGTCATTAATTTTATGGCCTTTTATGCCTAATTTTTTGTTGCCAAACACTAAATTATATTTGGCATTCTTCTCAATTTGCTTCAACTTATATCGAAATAAGTTATGCATTGAACCAAGACTTAAGTAAGAAATGATTACTTTGAAGTCAATCGACGGTTTTATACTATACACAGACCATACACATAATTGTTTCATATTTTCTTCAATATGACTAATTATTAACTATAAGCAGCACTGCACGCCTGTAATCCTGTTTTACCCTTCAGTCTCAGAGATTCCTGATATGATCTTATGAGAGTTAACGAAAGGTTTCTTACTGTAGTACAGGTATAATTTTATATTTTTAGTTGTATTTTTACCCTCTATTATATTTATGAAGTGAATTCAAAGTTTCTGTTTTATGGTCTTAATTGAACATTTATTCTCTATAATTTAATTTAATGTTACGCAAGTATTTTAAAAGCAAAGTTTACAAATTTCTCAAGTAATTGACCCATTAATTAAGTACAGAAAATAATTTATCTTCAAACATAATATTAAATTCCAAACAGAAACGATTAAAATAATAACACACTTAAATCTCAATAAAACTATTAATTAAATAATCGTGAGTAATTCGCATGCGATGTATTTACTGAATCACTAACTAATAAACTATTTGAGGTGAATGTTTAAAAATGAGTATTATTTAAATAATTAATACAGCAATGTATAAGTCAGATATTTATATATAGGCTCTTATAGTAGTATTTGTACATTCATTTTGAGTATCTGTTATCATATTTGAGGAAAACAATCTATAGAAGCCATTGTAAGTGATGGTAAGCCATCATCCGTCAATCATAATTTACTATTTCCGTTGATAATCATCATTTCAGGCTTCTGTTAAGTAATTACAGTATCGTATAATATTTAAGAGCTCTTCCGCCCTTCCAATGCAAAACCACTGTCAGTCCCCTTATTCTCCTCATCGGTTCTCTTTATGTTGCATAAGCACACATACACAGCACACACACAGCACACACACAGCACATGCATATTACTTAAATATTACTAACTATTAATACATTCTACTTCTATATAGTATAGCTTTGATGTAAACTTTCTTTAATGCATTTTTCATTTTATTGCTAAAATTACATTTCTTTGTATTAGCATTGCATCAGAGCATACAATTATTACTTCTGAGTTAGTTTAAGTCATTTCTATTTCTTATCAGTAAATACAGGAATTACAGTAATTTCTAACTTGTATACTATGTATGTAAAAATTACTTAATGGAAGGTTACTTTGCATTGAAGTTCATTTTCAGTTTACCAATAATGGCATTTTCTTAAACAATTCAGCTATAATTTACGTTAGGAAATGCATATTACAACCAATTAAATATTATAAATAAAAAGATAATTTTCTTCAATGTTTAAATGAGTTTTCATCTATGCCTCAAACTTGAATTTCATTAAACTTTTAATATACTGTACAAAGTGAGCATTCATTCAAATATTGACCATTTTTATAAACATTTATAACAAAATAACAATTATAGATTGATTTTTAATTAAAAGTAATAACTTTTACAATCTTTTACCTAATTTTGAACAAAAAGTTGACATTTCGCGAATAGAGCAAATGTGAATGGTATCGCTTTATGATAAAAGATATAATAACTTAATACAATGATAGCTCGCAATAATTAATTGAGCTGTGCTTTTTGACTATTCATTACTGAAGAGTATAATCTTATTCATATTATAACTGTTTGTTTTTGAGAGTTCCAAAATTTATTTATTATTGAAATTTACATCATTCGAAGCTATGGTGCATTAATTTGCGTGTCGCACAGCTATCAATTTTTTAATAATGTGCAAATTGTATTTTGTGTACAAGTATTCACCAAAAGTTGTTTATGACTGGTTTTCTACTACAAAACTTAATATATTGCAAAATTTGTAAATTCTTGACTTTGAAAAATACATGTCGTGTTATTTTATTCCTATTTTGGATAAATTTTAAAATAACTTCAAAATTGTTAATTCTTTAGATAATCCCGGACTTTAAAATATGCAAATTATCCAATACTTATTGACCTCTTACTCGTAAAAACATTAATTTTCAACAAAACTGCCATAATTGATAACTAAAATGATATTCCTTTCAATATTAGCAGGTTATTAACTCAATAAATTTGATAAAGTTTCAAGAAATTATATTTTAAAATATTATTATTGTAACTTAGTTTCAAACTTTCTAATTTATTTGTCGCCTTATTTGTTCATTTCGATTGTCAACTTTCATTTTTGTATTTTTTCAAATTGAAAAAGTCAATAGCTTTGCACTAATTTTAAAGTTCATCTAAATTTTTTGAGCTGAAGATTGTTATTATTTGTAAGTTAAGAACGTAAACGCTGTACTGTACTCATGCTGTACTTACTTGTTT
Organism: Camisiidae sp.; assembly: GCA_034696325.1. Taxonomy (NCBI): domain Eukaryota; kingdom Metazoa; phylum Arthropoda; class Arachnida; order Sarcoptiformes; family Camisiidae; species Camisiidae sp. The sequence goes on along the minus strand of JAQFZT010002264.1, from coordinate 7,396 downwards.
GATATGACAGACGTCAGACAAAACAAGAAAGTAGAGTAATTATGAAACTCAAGTAAGTATGACAAGTCATTTTTATCTCAAAGGAGAGTCGATATATATTTTCTTGTATCTAGTTATTGTAAATCATAATTTGACAGTAATTATTTATGGAAAACTTTTCAAATTATTTTTTTAATCAAAATTCTGTTTGAATCATTTAATCCTATATAATCGATGTATTGGGTCAAAGTTTAAAGGTCAAAGTGAGTGATTTGATAATCAATTAGAGTTTTAATTTTATGCTTATAGGTGATAGAAGTGACCTAACCTTACCTTAATTAGATTAAGTGGAAGTTTAGGTTTGGTCAATACATTAAATAGATAGGATTAAATGATTGACGACTCTAAATATAACATACATTAAATCAAATCAACTTTGTTGATGCCTTATGAATAAGGTTTTAATGATATTCTATTTTTGTTTGATTTCAGTGGAATGGCTCATATGGATAATAATAGTCAAAACTACAAACAACATGTGCTCTTAGTTTGAAAACTATATTATTTATTGAACTTCATAGAGAAAAGAATATTTTCTCGATTGAGTATTTATATTTTGCATAACTATATTTTTTGCACACAATACAAATACAATATAATATTAAGTGTTTTGCATCACGAATCAAATGTCAAACAGCACACGTGTGTCGTAAGTGTTTGCACGTCGATAGGGAAACGATCGCACGTTTTTTGATTTGCACGCATTCGCGTTATTCTGTTATTCTCATTGAAGACTATTGCCATAGTATACAATAGTATACCGTTCAGGCATTCATCTCACACATACTCTCACACATACTCTCACACACACTCTCACACACACTCGTATTCTCATTCTATCTTATGGTCTATTCTTCATTCTTATGGTGATGTTGTGCACGTGTTGTCTTGCGAGTCACATAAGTTGGCCCAACGGCACAAAGTGTTCGTGTTTCACATCGAGATTATAATAATAAAATTTGTGACGTGTTCGACGTGTCGGACGTGCTTCTGAGTCTGCATAACCTGATTGTCTGCTCTTTAAAAAAAGTATTTCACAAACGCTTCCATAAAACTGGCTAATACTGGAGGATCAGCTCATCTGTCTGCCCATCATTCAACTGGACATCAACATCATCCACAACATCATTCTCATCATCATATCGGAGCACATCATTTATCGCCATTATGTCCATGCATTTATTGTCAAGGAGGAGCTGCTTCAGGCGTTGTAAGCGATCCAACTGCTGCTGCAATGATGGATCCCAATCATTACAGTCCATATCATCATCCATATTACAGGTATGGTAGAGGACATTATTAAGTATAAGTATTCAATTGGATAGCATAATATCTGCAGTCTATTGACAATTAAAAATATCAGTTGAATAAGAAAGTAATGAAAAATAGAAATAAACTGATAAATTAAATGTTTCCGGTCTTATTTTATGTGAAATTAATGATTCTCTGAAAGTAGTAAAATGGATATAATTTTCTCAACTTTGTTTAGTGTCATATTTGTCTTAAGATTTGAGTTTTAACTGATGCGTGATCTGAGCCCTAATTCTCTCAACTTAGTTCTCACTCGTTTTCACTATATTTTCTATAGTGCTATAATTATACGTTTGTATTGCATTTTTATATCATTTATATGATATGCCATTTTTTAAATGAGTTTCTTATGCTAATAATTTGTGTTGAAGAAAAATGATACTTTCGTGTTTTCCACGATTTCATGTGTTGTACGCACAGAATTTTTACCTTTTTGTCAAACAATAGTTGGTATTTATGAAGATAGTATGATGAAGAAGTCAATAATTCGCAATAGTTGTGAATATCATAAAAACGGAAATAATATTAAAAATAATAAGCTTATAATTTTCTACTTATATTCTAATAAATTGGATAATTTTCAAACTTTTTTACTATTATAAAATTTTATCTCAACTCAACATCTAATTGCCTTAAAGCTAAAAATTAGTAAATTTCAAATTTAATCATTTACCTTGAGAACTATTTTTTCAGTTACTGAAGTAGGAGTTCCTAAAGTCTTCATTTTTTCTTTTTATTTGGTTTGCTATACTTTCTATATCTTATGCGTCTCTCACAGAGCTCTCAAAATATCTTTTTAATTGCAGGCATGAGAACATTCTATGGAGATAAAACTTTTTATTGCTGATAAATTTATTTCATTAATTGAATATTCATATTCTAAGAGTTCCAAAAATATCATTTAAGTATTTAAAATTGAATTAAACTGAATGAATCTTGTATTTTATCAAGTTTTCAAAAAGGCTCCATTCATTTACAGATACTTGACTTAGACTTCAATTCGAGTCAGTTATCAAATTCTTTTCTGAATGTTTTTAAAGAATTATTTTAACTTAATTTACAGTTTGTAGTTTTAATTTTCAATTTGCGACTTCATTATTACGACTTCTATAACTTCTAATGTTTATAACTTTAAAAAATATAAAAATTATTTTGTGAAAACAGAATTTTTATAGTTTAAAAATAAACTTCACCTAATTTTTAAAAAACATTATTCTCTTCCCAAATAAAATTTTGTATTCTTTTAAGTGAGCCATCACTTTAAACTTAAAATTTAATTTCTTATATAATTAATGTTTCCCTATATTGAAATATTGGAATAATTTGATTTTATCAATTTGTACTTTAAATAAAAGTAAAAATCATATAAATTGCTAAATTAATAGTACAGCACTAATATTAAAATCATAATGTATTGCTATTACTCTCATGATTCCAATGCTTATACGATGAAGTTTTTAGAAATAACCTCAAACTTAAAGACAAGTTCTTGAGCTCAAAGTAGTGCTTACATAGAGCCACGAGACACTGTTTACCCCCTAATTTCATCCCTTAATAAACTAGAATTACTACATGAAGAAGAGAATCTAAAGACCATGAGTTCCCCCTAACTCATGGTTGGTCTGGGCCAACATATTCCCCGCTGTGTCTCAACCATATACTGGTTTGACGTACCAAACACAGAGTCCCTGATACTGCTTCTCAGTTATCTTTTGATGCAACTCAAGTATTACTTGAACACTTGAGTAGTGAATAAGAAATTTGAATTGTATTTCTTTTTTCCAACTTAATATAAACTGTTTCACTTTTTTCATTAGTTCAACTCTTTGCAACTTTCTGTTTGTTATTTTTGACAGAGTTGGTGCCACAGGCGTTAAAGATCATCATCACCATCACCATCAAAGTGTTGAATCAGCGGCACAGGCGGCAGCTGTACAGACCAGGTAAGATTCAATACTTAAAATTTGACTGATAATTATTGAAAAAAATTTTGAATCAAATGTTTTTGGTTTAAAAAATCAAACTTACCTCATGAAAAATGTTTGAAGGAAATTTTGAGTTTCACCTTTTCTTTTTATCAAATCAACTAAAGATCTTCCCATTGAATTGAAGTTTTTGACTTCATTTGATAATTACATGACTAGTAGTGAATGTGAAAGATTATAAGTTTAGTATGAATGAGACTCAAGACTGTTAAATAAATAGTATTTGCATTGCATTGAGTTAATTAAAATAATTTTAACAGTTTACCATTGATTCATCCTTAGTCTGTTTTTCCGTTGACTCACAGATTATATTTTTGCTGCCTTTAGTATGACATATGTTTTTTATACCTATTATTTGCTACTTGGCTACCGATGACTTAATGTACGTGTCTTGTAGTCCATGGTTCGTGACTCAGCTGGTGTTAGCGCGACAATTAAGCAATTGGCAGAGAGTAGTATTTAAGCACACGATTCTTGTGATTCTCATTGTGAATTCACTTTGTGTTTAAGCCATTATACTTTGATCTTCTTCATTGATGTTGTTAAAACTGATTATGGCGATCACGAAATACAATATATCCGTATAATCAAACTTTAAAAGCCTTTTAAATTAATTTTTCCGCCGTCTTATCACTTGAAATAAACTAAAAAATTGAGAATCACGTACTTTTCATTCATTTCAGCATATATTATATTTCTTACAATAAGAACAATTAGAATTACACGAATACATTGAATTTCATTTCATTAAAAATTTATATATTGATACTTATTTCAAATTTACAATAAAGTATATCCAAAAACTCAAAATATTAAAAACTTTGTTAATTTATTAGTATAGATATAAAATATTTGGAATGGTATATAGTAAGCATTTTTCTTCATATTTAATGATACGTCGTCTCTGCTCTGTCCAACACATGTGTAACTACTTTCACATTTTGATTAAACAATTTTATAGTGATTTTAGATTTATTTAACTTATTTATTATTTCCTTTTTATATTTGCGATGATTGCGGATTTGAAGATAATTCCTTTATAAAATAAGGCCTAGAAGTCCATTAGAGGATTATTTACCGATCTGAGAGACAGTGCATTTATGAGTTACTATTTTTACTGCATTTTTTATGATTGAGACTAACTTTAAGCCTCCCTCATGTGTAGTATTGCTATTTAAGTTTGGTCTCAATTGTCCTCCAGTAATATCTTGTGGTACAGTGACACCCATGAGAAAACTTATAGATTTGTTTTTGAAAATTTTGAATTTTCCCTCATTTTCTCTGAAAACTTATTAATCTAAAATAGTTGAAAACAATTGGAAAATATAGGAAATCATACTTTATATAAATATATTAATCCTCAAATACTTATTCATTGCGCGGTTCAAAATTTGCATCTGTTTGAATTTGCATTTATTACGGGCAGAGGTTGTGAATCTAATTCTATTATTTTCAATTTGAAGCATTCAAGTTTCGATTTCACCTATAAAATGATGAATAGTTATTCCACTTTCCTCTTAACTTAATTTTCGCTTTCTCTATATCAATAAGAATGTATGTCTGAGTGACGCGAGAGAGAGAGAGAGAGAGAGAGAGAGAGAGAGAGAGAGAGAGAGAGAGAGAGAGAGAGAGAGAGAGAGTTTTAAATTTTTAAAAATTTCTTTTTTATGGATATGTAGTTAAGGCAATGTAATAAATGCGATATTCTTTTCTCTCGCCACAAATTCGCGTTATATCTATCAAATCCCCAATTCTCCCCTCTGACTCTCCCCTTATTTTTTTAAGTTCCCCTCATTTCTCTCGTATTACTTAAGATAAAAGGCAGCGATTTTTCTGGCATAGCATCCAATGGATATAACTCGAGGCAATAAATGTTTTGGTTCGTTGTTGACCTTCGCTGAAAACCAGAAAATCAAAGTTAAAATGAATTTAAAACCTTAAGAGATAAAGATAAAGAGCTCTGTTGAATAAAACCAAACGAATAGTGATATTTAGAGAAATTAATTTTTATTATTTTTCTTATGAATGATAAATGCTTGATGAATCAAGTACTGAAGCTCTTTGTTGTGAAGTCAATTTGAATTCAATTGAATGCATTAGTTTGAAAATTCTTTTATTGGATGCAAACAAGACTTATTCTTTTAATTAAAGTCTTCACACTAGTATTGAATTGAGTAATTTTTACTATAGTACTAAAACTTGTGTATCACTATTTGAACCTCACAACCAAAACGCTAACGCAATAATGTTTGCATTACTGTTTTCTTTCAGTTGAGAAGAAAGATTTTTTAGGAAAAGATTGTATCTCAACATTGAAAAATAGCAATAAATCTAAATCTTTTTAATGTATTAGTGCCTCATTCTTCCTACCCTTTAGACTTCATTTCCATTAATAGTTTATCTTCTTTTAAGATTGTCAAACAATTTCAAGAGCAAGAATTGTATTTTAGTGAAAAGGATTAAGAAATGAAACTCTTGGCTTCAGGCGAATGAAAATTAATTGATTGAAATCACTGTTTCAGGATTTTCTCACAGTAACCAAATTGATAACTAATAGTCAATCACATTGAAGCCTAATTAGCAAACCTTTGGATTGAGTCCATAACAGTATATGAAGTTTATTAACTTATTTACTAAACTATTATTTCAGATATAAATTAATATTATAAATAATGATAAGATATCCCACAGAATGTTTAATATTTTTAAAAAAAACATTATAATAACTATAATTTTGTTGAATCACAATTCGATATATCCAATGAAAACAAAATCAAATTAACTTTATTCGAAGCATACTAAATATTTTATGATAATAATATTGACTTTTATCATTTAATTTCAAATAATTCAAATTTACTGATAGATTTAATGATTGAAATGAGATCGTAATTATATTTTTATTTCATGATTTCAATTAACTAAATGCCGAAATCATTTAATGTATTAATCTATAGTTAACAATTGGCAGCAAATGATTAAAGTAAATTTGAGTCCTTTCCATAACATGTTTGAATCAACAAGTGCTCTATGATTACTATTCTTCAACTCCCCATCAATTGAGATCCATTGTTATCGTTATCAGTGATGATATAGTCAGACAGCCTAATAGTGCATGTCATGTTAGCATCACTGCTAACACTGTTCAACACATCTCAATGTTGAAGGAGCACAATATGTCCAACTCCTCCTCAACTGTTGTAAATCTCAGTCAAATTCACACCACGAAGTGAGAGATGTTTGCATAACTAGTAATCAACTGCTCAACTGCTCAAAGTTAAAGTCATTCAATACTAACTTGTATTTTGAATAAAACAAGTATAGGATGCCATTAAACAAATATTGATTTTAAATTAAACTATCAATTTTCAAATCAATTGTCTCTAGAATCTTCTGTAATAGATCTTATGAATTGTGAAATTTGTGAAAACATGTGGCATAAGGCTATCAGATTGCAATATGAAACACAAAATAGCTTTTCAGATGGCTATCAAAAATCTAAATTGCTTTAAATTTACATTGAAATGGACTTTTACATAAGGCAAACCTTCGCAATACAATATGGCAAATATATTACTTTCTTATTGTGATGGAAAATAGCCGAATACCAAACCAGAAGTCAACACAATAAAACTATGAAAATATGATAATTTTATGGCTCAACTCTTAGTGCTATATATGTTATGCTATGCGTTGTTATTCTATTCATCCCCCTTTGCTTTATTCTAACCATTCAATCGTTTTGTTATTGTATTGTCCAAAAGAGAGTTTTACTGATATATCTTGTATACAACTTGTACGCTATCAGTATTACTCAAGTGATCTTTTATATTATAATAAAAAAGTCATTAACATATTGATAGTGATGGTGCGGAGAAATTTTTTTTCCATAAAATGTTCTACTAAACTCAAAGCTAACCAATAATTTTAATCCAAATACTTCTGTTATTTTAGTTTTTAAAAAAATAGATAACAGTATTTTGAATTAAGGAAGAACTTGCTCTCAAACGAAACCGGCTCATACATAGGCTCACACATAGGCTCACACATAGGCTCACACA
>JAQFZT010002263.1:0-12142 GCA_034696325.1 Camisiidae sp. | reverse complement strand
AAATAATACTACGAATGTGGTTAAAAAATTAAACAAAGTGATCAAGAGAAATAAAAGTAAGAATTATAATGATATCACGCAACGAAAAAAGTTTGAATTATAAAATGATATTTGTTTTAATGTTGAAACAGATTTATTGGTTCATTAATACTTGTTTGAGCCATACTTTTCATTATGATCTCGTAAGTTATACTGACTTAGAAATAAAAGAAAATCTACTTTCTATGAATCAGTGAACAAGTTCTATAGCAATAATTACTTGAATACAGTTCTATAGAAGTTGTGTAATACGAATCGTATTATACAATAGCCATTCATCGTACGGCCTGCAGGACCATACCAGTCCATTACACCATATTTTAGGCAATTGTGATTTTCTCGGACCAACACAATTAACGTAATACCAAACTAGGAATGTTTTCTATTGAGATTTTCATTATCTTAACTCCAATCGCACAATTAGTGAAATTTTTATGATTGATTGAAAGTAAATCTATAATAATTTTTATATATATATTGATAATAATTTTGATGAATCAATTTGTGTTAATTTTAAAAATGTGATAATAGATAAGGTCAAAATCTGCTAAAAAATATTTCGAAATTTGGTATTTTCTTGAATTTTTAAAGTGAGAATTCGGCTCTCAAGTAGAGATGAAATGGGCGGCTATGTATTATACGATCATTGGAAATAAGATCTATTGAGAAACGTTGAAATGAACACTTGCAATGATTGCAGGAAATTGATGTGTTTTGATATTTTTTAGTGGAAGTAATGTTTACACTCTTTTAATTAGTTCTTTCACTAATTTCACTCTCTTTATGCGTTTCCAATTCATAAATAGAAATTCGATATCTCTTTTCAATTTGAAAATAATTGAAATTGAAGCCAAAACTTGCGAAAGTTATTTCGCATAGCTTGGACATAAGAATTTCTAATTCTCATGGAATCGAGTAATTCAATAGAATCTCATTTATATATCAAGTTCTAATTGTATTAAAAGTATTTCGTTTTCCCAGTTGTGAAATATTTTGATTTTAGAAGATAGGAATGAGAGCAGAGTTAGAATGAAAGCAAGAGATTCTGAAATTGAATTTCCTGTAATGATACCCAAAGTCGATAATAACTTGAAGTTTAGATTTTTTGGATTTTTGAACTGTCTTGCGAAATGTTTATACGCAAATAGAATTTGAAATCTTTTTAATTTAAATCTGTTATGTGCTTCATTTCAAACAATAGATTCAAACTTTGAGTATTGTACTAAAGCTGAATTCCTAATTCTGCATACTATTTACATAGCAATTCAATTCTTCTTTACATTTGAAATTACAAATTCTAAAACTTGAATCAAATTTAAGAGAAATATCTGATAGCTTCAATATTTGTTGAGAACGGTCTCTCTTTTAAGAGTAAAACACTTTTCAATTCTGTTCAACACAAGTAGTGATTTTTAGAGAAACATAAGTCTAGATTAAATAGAACGAACATATTTTCAGTATATATGGAAGATAAAGCTCTCATTGTAATTATTATAACTCACTTCAAAAATTAAATTATCTTAAATCACCACATGAATTACCACATCAACTCTTTCTCAGATGGCCGACAATAAGTAAATTGCTTTTCTTCACTCGTAAGCGGTTTTTAACTCGAAAAATTAGTAAAAATATCCAAATGAATTCAATTACACCATGAAAAAGCATAAAAGAAAACAGAGATTTTATTCAATGTTCTTATGACTAATTCGATTACTTTGTTTGACTGCAGGTAAATGAAAATCATAGCTTGTTTTGAACTGCTTGTGCTTGACCTTTGAATTTGATGTTTTCTATGTATGATTGCTAGAAATTACTTTTCAATCAAATATATGGTCATATTGTCATTAAATTTCCATTAAAACAACCGAAACCATCAAGTCGTTTCTGAGGCTTGATTTTCTTTTATGCTTCAATGCTTATATTATGATATAAATAAGATAAATAATGACAGAGACCAACTTTTATAAAGAAAAACATTAATCGTTTACAGGATTCTTAGGCAAAGTAATGGAGTAAATTGAGTCAACTAATCGTTTAATTTTTCATGAGTGACATGTATAATATGAATTATAGAAGCAATTAATCAAAGGAAGGCAAGTATCAAATTTATATATGTACTAAATCTTAGGTAAACAGTTTCCATGAGCTTTGGTTTGGGCTTCATTTTTATGACGAGCTTCAGTTTCTAACTTTAGGTCAACTTTTTAACTTCAATTCAATTTATGATTTCAAAGATTTTTTAAACAAAAAATTAATCTTCTCATTATCTTGAAACCAGTTCCCGAAGATGGCCATCAGGAGTCTCTAATCTGGTCTCAAAATATATTTTCATTGAAAGTTCAAAAGTGCTCTGAAGTTAATTAATCAGTGAAATGTCGAATTTTCAAGTAAGTTCGTGAGATAGCATATAAATTTTATATTTTGTTTCATCGAAGGAAGATTTCATTTGCAAAATATTTTGATATTTCATAAATCTTTTTAAATTCCTGTCAGAGGATTGGAGGTGTAAAGACAAATACGAGAATATCTGAGGAAATAGTCGCTCAACAATTGCATAATCTATTTCATTACGATTTCTAACAGAAATGCAGATGCGGAAAATTCAAGGAGGAGGTCAAAACTATGTGGTCCTGAGAGGTCCTTTTTTTGGGAATAAGTTTTTCGCTCCAATTTTTTTCAAAAATATTTTCCCTCCAAAATAGCTTTCCCAAAAGTTCACCTTTTTGCTATGTTTTTAACAAAATGGATTTTATGCTGTGTTTATATACCAATGATCACTGAATTTTATTAAGAAATATTAAATATTAAGCATTTGATACTCTCTTTTACATCAAATTGAATTTATTTTTTCACTGGAGGGTCAAATTTTCTCAAAGGGGGACCAACTACTTTTTCAACTATCAGGGGAGGGTCAACACTCGGTCGCACCCACTCCATTCCGCATCTCTGATTTCTAATAGCACTTTTTAAACCTAAAATTTTCAATTTAATTTGATTGGTAATGAAAAAATTGCCATAACTTAAGTTAAATGTAGTGCAGATTTTTCCTCAGTACGAATCGAGTAACAACGAATGATCTATGAATATAGAAACTTCTGTTACATGATAGATAACAAATTATCTTATATTACCATTTGTAAATATATTGAATAATGTGAAAATATTAAAGCCTTTCATATTAAAACAAGGTTGAGAGTAAAATGGCATTTTTTCCTTGTGTAAACTTAATAAAACTTACCTTTGGATAATTCCGCTATTCACCTTACCAAACTTTCACCACCCAAATCCACCAACCTATCATAATCTCACTTAACTTTATTTCATTACAATTTTCAATTATATTTGAAAACTTACAACGTTATGAAAAACCTTTTGTTGAAATTGTACTATAAGATTACAATTGTAGCAAAAGTAAAAATCAAATAAAAGAGTTTTCTTCAAGTTCCTGAAACTGTACTGAAAGCAAAAATTCATTGTTAAATTCATTCTATTTTTCTGAAAGCATTCAAAATTATTATAAAATAGAAAACAAGATTTTATTGTTAAAGTAGTGAAGTCTACATTTCCGATGACACGTTTGGAAACAGTGACTGGAATTCTTTGAGAATATAAAATAATTTGGAACTTTTAGAGCTTTTCTTCGAACAATAAATTGACATTTAAATAATTTGAAAACTTTTTTGACATCCTCCATCAAGAGATGCACAGATAGACAGCCAAGATTTAAAACTAAGGTACCGGACATAGTTATCCATAATTCATAGATAACACTTTACTGCATTGAGAAGCCATTATTTTTGGAATTATCATACCGTATAAGTGTATCGATTTAAATTTATATATGGCATAAATATGCATTAGTTGTCAAATTCAATAAAATATTATGAAAGTTATGAAAAAGTTATTCCATCTTTTCTATTATGGATAATTATGTCCGGTACCTTATATGTTCGTCTCTATCCAACAATATGAGTTGAAATTTATTGAGCTTAAGTAATACAAATATATATCGTGGCCTGAATATTATAAGGCTAAATACATTTTTTTGTTGACAAAATGAGTTATAAACGGATTCATATACATTATCATAAGCTTCATACTGTCATTCATTTAAATCTGTGAATTTATCTCTGGTTCGATCGAAATCGCGGAATGAATCTTGTCAGCTAGGTAAATTAGGAATTTGTCGTTTTCACAGACTTTTAAGTTCTGAGAGCTAAATTCGAGGTCAATTAGAGTCATATACTGGTGAATTTCGTATTTACAAATTGATTTATTTAATTTGGTTCGGAATCGGTAATTCTGAATTTTTCAATAAATCGCCTTATTACTCTTCGAAAATTAATTTTTCAGTATTCAAACAATTTCTTGATGAAATATCAGTAAATTTGCGAAATAAATAGAATTAAGTCGAATTTTTGATCAACATCACAACATCAAACTTTAAAATGGTTTTTCTCATTAAGACACTTTTTGCATTTACAACTTATAGCATTCAAATGATGAAATATAGAAATTTAATCATCACTACGAGAGAAATTCAGTCACGAGTTCAAAAATTGATTATAGTTTATGCATTTTCATATCTAAATATTTGATAAAGTTCATATAGTTGGTCATATTTCAGTCATTTTCAAAAAAATTTAAAAGTGAGTAAAAAAACTGCGAAAACTTAATTTTGCAACTCTAACACAAAAATAAGAATTTTATCTACAATTGAGAATTGGATACAAAAAATAAAGAATAATTCTCGAAAACAGACAATAGTTTTAGACCATATTTTGATTTATTTAACATGTGTGAGCCTCCATCGGGGTTTGGGGTTTGACGCCATTGTTCATCAAATGTAAGGATTAGATCCCTCTATAGGCAGCTTATGTAACACATCATTAACTTTATGCAACTTTTTACAACTTTACATAATTTGTATTATGTATCCTTACATTTGATGAACAATGGCGTCAACCTCTAACCCCGATGGAGGCTCACATGTCTATTCCTAGATAAATCACTGAAGTCATGTACAGGAGGTGAAACAAAAATGTATTCAGGGTGATCACTAGTTTGTATGTGCGTCTACACAACACTCAAACTTTTGAATACACATATGAACTAGTGATCACACCTTTTTGTTTCATCGATTATAATTTGCAATATTGTAAAGAAAAGTTGAATTGTGTGATAATTGTAGTTGAGTTTCGACAGTAGACAAACATTTATTTAAGTTTCACATAATTAAAATTACTTTTTTAATGTTCTAACTTTAAAAGTCAGTTATCAATTTAGAGACATAGTGTGCAAACATTTACTTATAAAGACAAACTGCAAAAGTATATAATAAGAGATTGAGTTTTATAGTTAACTGTAGTTTTATAGTTAATTCAATTGTTTCTATTATAACATTAATTTATTAACATGAAATCATTGAAGGATAGGATTGGAATAACATTGAAATAACAAACAATAGTATTTACAAAACAAATTCCTTAACAATTAGATAATTCGTCATTAGTTTGACTAAAATAAAAATTTCATGGAAAACGAGACCATAAAAAATATCTATGTTTTGGTAAGTTTTTCCAGTGTAAGTCAGGTAATGAAATAGTGAAAAGTCCTTAAGAAGTCCTTACCATTGATCTTAATGTTTACTTTCATGAGACTTATAAATTTCTAAAATACTTGTTTATCACAATTTGAATCTCACAAAAAATTGCTTAATTAACATAAATATAAAACTCAAGACATGCTTTGATTTATTTATGAAATGACTTTCATTATGAAAATTACGGGCAATTTATAAGTCTTATCAAATAAACCATTAGTTCAATTATAAGGACTTCTTTTCATAAGTGTACAAAAGTATAACAGCTAATGTTAGTGTTTTCTTTCAAAAGCAATTAACTCTTATAAATTTATATAGTTTTTATCTCATTCCCCGACTGACACTGGAAAGACTTACCTTTTAAGAGTTGCAACACATCAAGAGTGTTTCAGAATAAATATAGAGTGCAAAAATTTGACGTAAGTAAGACCTATCATGTTAGTTTGCACATATCTTACAGTATAAATATAATCAAGTTGATCATCATCTAAAATTTATTGTACCTGCAAATTCATACCTTATCTTAAAGCTCACAAAAATACTCATCACTTTTATAATCACTTTTAAATGCAAAATTTTAGAAAAATATGTCATAATATTTGAATGAGAGTTATATAACTATCCATCCTTTCTTTGAATTAATCATTTGATTGATTTCTATTTTAAGTATATCAAGACAAAGTGGCAAAAATACATTTCTCAAAATATAGTATTAGATTAGGGAAGAATACTTTGGTTCAATTTTACGCCAAGTATTGAGTTGTTGTGGATGAGATCCATCTCAATTTCATACTAATCGCTTTGAATAGTGAAAATATTACACTTTTCTATTTCTCTATTCAAAAAGTTACTAAAATTATATAATTGTTTAAGTAAATGGATCTAAGATTTAACTTTTCACAAAGTATATTAAGCTATGAATTATTATTAATTTGTTTATCAATTGATACAAAACTTTGTTTCGAATGATTTTGACAGTGAATTAATTTGTTATGAATAAATCACGAAACAACAGTGCACGGAAATTATAACTTTTGAGTACACTCTTTGACATAATTGACTGACTCGGTTTTTGGTGATTTTCTGTACCTAAACTTTAACTATTTTTGATGAAACATTACATTAATATTCTTAGACCAAAAAACCTTCAAATAGGCATCAATTAGAATCTTTTTAGAAGCTCTTTTAAGATATCTCAGAGAGTTTCTAAAAAGCTTTCAATTGATACTAATTTGAAGATTTTCGGTCTAAGAATAACAATGTAATGTTTCATCAAAAATTCATGTTTTTGAAGTTTGAGGTGCTGTCGCTTCGAAGTAGAGAATTTTTCGGCCAAACAAAAATACACGTATCTATTAATTATTTTAGTATTTTTGATTTCCTCCATCACAATTGAAAAATTATCATCAGGTTTTCCTGTATCCATTGGTGGCCGTGAGTGAGCGAATGACGTCTCTAAGCCAAAAGTTTCTTCCCAGTCAACACTTCACTCGAAAAAAATTTCATCAAAAATAGTTGAAGTTTAGGTACAAAATCACTAAAAATCAATTCAGTCAATTATGTTAATGAGTGTACATCTCTACGAAGCACTCAAAATGTTAGGTCTATTCACTCAAAGAGAAACAGAATATCATAATTTTTTACAGTTATTACAAATAATGACCATAAAATTTTCCGCCAATTTCTGTAGCCGGAGGTTATGTTCAAAAATAAAGGCTTAGAGAAGTTTTAAGTTTAGATACAGGTATTTCAAAGTTTTGTCAGTAATTTTCCTCAATCTCTCATTTAATCGAAAGATTACAAATACTTTTTTACTTCTGATTCTGAAAACAGAAGTTCACTTTTGCGAACTTAAGCTTGAGCTTGAGCTTAGCTCCGTTTCTTTTTGCAAAAAGTTTACAAGGCTTCGTAACTTAGAAATGCATTCAAAAGTTATTCTTTTGAAATTATAACTCGTAAACACAATTTTTTTCATGCGAACATATCTTAAAGAAAGTGAAAACCTCGTACTTTCGCAGAATGAATCGGAGCTGAAATCGCTCGAACCTTAAGTTGAGCTGAGGTACTTTTTATCCCAGCTCAAGCTCTTGAATATTTGATACATGGTATTTGATTTTTGATTGAAGTTTTTGATACCTTAAATATTGAGTGCCTTATGAATGTTTGCTTGTATTTATTATAATTTATTGAAATAAATTCAATGATGTTAAGTAGAGCTTTTAAAACGTCTGCATTTCCTAAGGGATGCTATATTTCAATTTGAATTTATACGCTTTTAACCTAAATATGGAATCAATTCAAAGCTAAACATGTTTGCTATGCCATTCTTCGTAGCATAAAAAGCCGGGAATTCTCTTTAATTTCTTGCTTTACTTTGAGTACACATTAAAAATGTGAAACCACTGTTTTGGTCACTCATGAATGGCATGAAAAGGACAGAAAATAGCTTTTCATCAGTCAAGACATATGAAAAATGAAAGCAGATCTCAACATGAAATGGTAAATGATTGCAAAAATGTGAAGCAATACTTTCTGCTGTCTTCTTATTCAATAGATAAAAGGCAGAGAAATATAAAACCGAATGCTATGACAAAAATGAACTCTAAAGGAACAGGAGAACAAATAAATGGGTTTTATTTATTGTTCTCTATATATAAGAAACTGAATAACATTTCGTCATTTTCGTAAACTATTGCAAAATTAATATGAATTGGTTTTGTCTTTCAAACCAATTTTATGATTCTTAAAGGAGCTCAAAATCATGCCTCACTTCAAACAACTATATTTAACCGATTTTTAAAATAATAATTTCAATTGGAAAACAAATATTTTATGCTTCGGACAAGAGCTCTCTTTCACTTCAAGAAACGATTCAGAAATTTTGATTTCACTTATCATTTTTGTGTCAATGAAAGTATATTTTCTTGTTTACTAAATATTTCTCAAGTAACGATTGAAACTATAACTTTTCAGTACTTTTCAAAGTGAGAGCTCTCATCCCTTCTTACTTCTAATGAGTTTGAAAAGTGTGACCACTCAAGAATAGCTCGCGGATTCAGAACGAATAAAAGTTTCAAAAGCTGACAAATTATTTTTAATTGCTGTTCCTTTTAATATGAGATCTATTTTCTCAAGGAATCAATGAAATAGAGGTTTGTAGAAAACTAAAAAGGTATACATGTAACATTTATCATAATATATTTTGGTAGTTGTAAGTACAGTACGTTTCATATTAGTGTTCCTTTTGATCGATTAGTATTTTGATATCACATTCAACTTATTTGTCACAAATAACGAAAAAAAAAATTTTCAAAAAAAGTTTAGACCTCCAGGGATGCGAACACTGAATCTATTCGCCCAGTTTATTATCAGACAATGACTTTAACCACTTGACCAAATGACTTATGAAAATTTGTGTCTTTATAAACGATAACTTCAATAAACTTTACATATCAGTCAACACATTAATGAAGATTCATTACTTATTTATAAAGTGTTTTATTAAGTCCGATAAGAAAATATTTTATTTGATAAGAAAGAGATATCAAAGTATTCTAATTCTTATCTCATTTACTAAGAGATCAATTGGAATACATATATGAAAACATCTGTACTATAAGCGCGCGAACCTCTATTTCATTGTTTCGTTGGAAGTAGAGCTCGAATCTCTAATTGACTTCTATTGGCCTATACTAGTAGTCAAGGAAGCCGATTTTGTTTACATCCTTGACAAGGAGGAACATATGATAAATACAGTCTAACCCCGTTATAGTGAACGATTGCTTCAGAACATATTACTCAATACAATAGAAATTCAGAACGTTTACAGTGAATCCCGGTTATAGTGAACGTTTTTGGCCGCACCGACCCATTCACTATAAGCGGGATGGACTGTATAAGCAAAATCAAATTTTTTAACATTGAGTGTGATTTACAAAACTATCAATTTTATTTCAACTATTCTTTTGCTAAATTAGTTGACTTACTGGCAGTGCCGTAACCAGAAATTTATGTCTGAGGGCTAAATATGTCTAATGAGGTTGAATAGGGTTCTTTACATCTCTGGTTGGGTTAAACATGTCGAGTGGGGATGAATTTGGGTCTAAGCATATATTGTGAGGTTATAACTTCAACTAATTCTCAATTTAACACTTGAAAATTAGATAATTTGGAAATCCCTGGGGGGCTACAGCCCCCATAGCTAGTTACGGCAGTGCTTACTGGTAAGCTACTAGTAACATAGGTTATTAAAGTTTTGATGTCCCAAAGCCACAGAAGTAACCTTTAAGAAATATGGACTCAAACTCGACATTTACATGAAGAATAAAGTTTATGATTTTCAATAAATATTTATAACTGTAGGAGAAATTTACAAAATAAAATAGATCTCAACGAAGAAAATCTTTTCAAGGTTTTAAAGATTGCAATGAGAAATTGAGAGCCATATACTGGAAAAGCTCACGTGTCGTTTACAACTAAAGAAATCGAAACCAAAAAAACTTATAATACTTTTTCCGACGAAATTTCTTTTTTTATTCATAAAAAGTGGCAGAAAAGCTAATTTATAGATGATATACAGGTTAAAAGTATGAAATATTAAGCTATAATTTGCTGAATTCGTGAGCTTCTTATGAAATTGAAAACATGTGAATGCTTTTAAGTGAAAAGCAGATATATTTCTTTCAAATAAAAAGACGACATTTGACAGAAGAATAAATATCAATATTATAAAACATAATTGTATAAAACTCGAACGTCTCATGTCATTGTTGGATAAGAGATCTTGTGATAAAAATAGAAGAATTATCTACAAAGAACTCATTTTGACAAAAGAGCTGAATATAATAGACTTTAATATTTAGAAAGAACTTTTCAAAATGATGAACTTCACAATAGAAAAGTTGCTCGACTGGACTTATTTTCTCTTTTTCAGTTGGATCTCAAGATGATGTGATCCATAAAAGTTCAAATATTATCTTGTAATCAATAGCAATCATTCTTACAGTTTCTGTAATTAGTTTAAGTAATTTATATTTTTGGTAATACCTGTACCTTCTTGAAGATGGATTTTCTTTTATTCTTTTACAACTTTGTACCGAAACATATAAATTTCATGTCTTGCATCATAAAAGTCATACATGATTTTTAACTCCAAATTTTCCATTTATGCTCACTTTTGTATTTATTTGTTTTTCAAAAATAAATGCTTAAATCAAATTTACAAAAGTTTATCATCAGATTTTAAAGTTGTTATTATATTAAAATGTAATTCTGAATCTTGAAGACTTTTTAAAACTTTGAAAATCTAAATGTGATTGAAGCTAATTTGATTGAAATTAACTCTGAATAATGAAAATTAATTGCTAATAAAGAACTTGAATTTGTTTAGGCGGTTCATCAAATAAAAGTATATTTGTAGAATCAGAACAAACAACCTCTTAAGTAAATATCAAGTTTGCATAGCTAGAAATGCACAATCAATTTCTTGATAGAGCTGTGCCTCGAGCTTAACACTTATTTAACTCGAGACTCGAATCTCTGTTGGGTCTCGAAAATAAATCAATTTTTTAAAACGTAAAAAAACTTGATAGTTTCAAATTTTATGTTACATTCATAGTTAAAATCACTAATTATTGAAGTGTTTGTACTTTTTATTCAAAAATCTAGTTTCAATGCTGTCTGATTTCAATTTGATTTTTATTTCAATAGATTTAAAATTAATTTATTTTTCTGAAATAAGGGTCAAATAAAGGTGTTAAAATTGATAGAAAATATTGTCTATCAAATCTGATAAGTTTTCATCACTCCTCGATTTATAAGTTGACCGTCAAGTCTGATTATAACTATATTTAAGACTCGGTTATTATGAGTCCAATAATGAGTTTAAATGTGTCTCTCATTATGAGCATATCATATAACTTATATCACGTCAATATCTTATTTGACTCATAAATTACCGTCTATTATAGCATTCATAGTGCTCTTCAGAGATGCGGAATGGGCTCAGTCCAGGGGGGCGCAAATTTAAAAAATTTAAAATTCAAAGGGGGGTCAAAACTATGAGACGATTTTTTTCAAAAATATTTTCCCGCGAAAATATTTTTTCCAAAAATTTACCTTTATTGCTATTTTTTAACAAAATAGATTATAGATTTTATGCTGTGTTTATATTCCAATGATCACTGGATTTTATTAAACATTATTAAATAATAAGCATTCGTTACTCTCTTTTACATAAAATTTACAAAAAACAGACCTCTGATAAAATGTCCAACAGATCTAGTATGAATTGAATTTATTTTTTCACTGGAGGGTCAAATTTTGTCAAAGAGGACCGGTACTTTTTCGACTCTCAGGGGAGGGTCAACACCCACCCCGTTTCGCATCTCTGGTGTTCTTTATCATATGTAAAGACTTTCGTCTTATCTATATAATAAAATCCTAACGTTTTCCATATAAATTTTTTTGTAAACACTACTCCTCCGGCTGTGGTCATCATAG
>JAQFZT010002262.1:0-12143 GCA_034696325.1 Camisiidae sp. | reverse complement strand
AGCGACCACTTCAGGAAAGACCACAAATTCGGACACACACTGCTATTTTGAATGTATGTCGCATCTGAGTAGAGCGACACCTCAGCTATGCGACCGCGACCACTATTTTCAATTTTCTATTTTCAATTGACACTCTTGTATCGATAGACCCTGTGTTATGCGATCACTTCTTATTAAATCATTACTTCATTTCAATTTTTTAATTTTCAAAAGGCTCTTAAATTAATATTTATATAGATTTTGGAGTGTATGCAACTAAGTAATGATATTATTTCTTAAAATTATACTTATCTGGTGTGCTTTTATTATTTTCTTAATTCGTTTTGGGTTTCATTGAATAATAATATATAATTTGTGAACAAATTTCAATCACAAGTCTATCAGTAAATTAATCTGATTTTCAGTTCTAATATTGATACTCGTTCGGTGAATAAAAGTTTTCAGTATGAATATTAAATCATATCAATATTTTGGGTCAAAAATAATTCAACTTTGTTAAGCTACCACTTTTTTGACCCACACAGGAGTGGTCACTTAACACAGGTTTTACTGTATTAACTAGTTTAAGTTGTGAACTAGAATAAAAATCTTTTTGTTATTTCAAAGTTTTATTTACATTGTAGTATTGATCAAAGTTCTGATTCTAAATAATTAATATTTTCAAATATTTATCAAGAGATAAAAGATTGAAAGTCCAACAAAATTTTGTGACTTGAGTTCAAAACTTTAATATAAATCATTAATATTTCAAATAACTTGTTAGCTTTGTTTTTCCATATAAGAAAACATATTCCAATCTTAACTTATGTTTAGGAATCCCTTTTTTGCCTTAATTCTGTTTAAGATATAAATTGATGGTCAAAAGATATTTTGTTATTCATGTTCTAACACAATATTATTTACAGAACAGTAGAGCCAAGACTTTTATTCGTGACCCACCGTTTGTAAACCTCAGTTATTGTATATACAAATAAAACAAACATAAATTCTTATTTTATCATTGAGAAGGTGTATGAGATAAGGGTGGATGTATTTATAATAATTGTGAAACTTTGTCCATTTCAATTATGAAACTTCTATCACTTATTATTATTAGACACGCGCCACATGAGCCATAAAAAATTCATAATTGGTATTTGTATTTATGGTGACACATCATACATTCATCATACATACATAGATACATACATCATACATTATACTTAATTATATGATTTTTAGTTTTCAATTGAATTCTTATTAAGTAGTAATGAGTACAGCAATAAATTTATGCGATCCACCCATTTATGAAAAGAGAAATCAATATATCTTTTAGATCTTTCAATGTTTTTTTCTCATACTTATCTGATGGTAAGAAACAAATAGTTTTTTTTTAGAAAATTTAATTTATCATTCAGATTGTGAAATTTTTTATAGGAATGAACATTTTGATTCATTTAAACTACTGAAACAGGTTGAGACAGATTGAGACAATTAAATCTTATGCAACTTAAAAAAATATTTTCAAAAGCATGCACATGAATAGTAAATTAGTGTGGGTTCCAATTCAAAAGGTCAACACAATGGTTCAATATAAGTTAATATGGGTTATTATTGAATCTATTTATTATGTCAGATCATATTTGATTGCATCTATTTTTGATACAATATCTTACTGACGTACAGTACGTTTCATTGAGTTTTATTGAGTCCGATAAGAAAATATTTTATTTGATAAGAAAGAGATATCAAAGTATTGTAATTCTTATCTCATTTACTAAGAGATCAATTTGAATACACATATGAAAACTTCTGTACAGACACAATTCAAAAATTGTTTACTCGTTTTTCAACAACATGTTTTCTTGAATACATTTGTGGAAATTTAGAAGTTCTGGTGCTCCAGAGGAATCAGTTCCTAAAATCTCTAAAATCTAATGGTGGTCAAAACGAGAGCACTTCGTTTGATCAAAATTAACTCCTGTTTTCAATCCCCTAAATTATTTATTCTCAAAAAAATTATCCCATTTTCGAACTCGAAAACAAACTAAACTCTAAATAAATTGGACTCAAATTTAATTTGTGAACTGAATCAATTAATATGAAATAACTTATGTTTTCTTTTTGAAATTAAAGAAATCTTAGAGACTAAATACCAGAGCAATCCCTAAGGATTAAGGACTACATGACTATCATAGATTTCATTCATATTTGAGTTTTCAGTCAAATAACTTCATTAATAAATAATTGGTTTTTCTCAATTATAATGAATACTTCACTTATTTTATCAAAACTACTAAACCAATTGATTCAGCAGTTGTTGATAATTATATTTATAAAAAGTATAGTTCATACAATGGTAAAGATTATTATAGATTTAAAGCAAAAAAAATGTTTTGTGAGTTATAATAATTTTAAAAATCTTAATAAACTCATTATATGATGAACTGACTTGAGTTTACTCTATATAATATCAAATTAAAATTTATGATAAACTTGTAAAATGTGTATTTCAAAGTTTAGAGCAATTCATTATTGCATACAGGGCTCAATTCACTCTCAGGGTAATAAAACAGGTTTTTTGATCAAACGAAGAGGAGCCGTCAAAACTCATTGTATTTATAATATAAGTTTTTGGGAACATGTTTCTTCTTGAAATTCTCTTGAATTTGGTATATTCTGGTCTTATTTTTCCCTCAAATTATTCGTTTTTCTACAAAAAGTTAATTGTCATAAATTTTCTCTTAAAATACTACAAATGTTTTTTTAGCCTTTACTTTGTTTGGCCTAAAAATTCTATGTTATTACTAAAAAAGAGATAAAAGATCATTTCTACATCAAATTTTTCAAGAGATCATCAAAAAATCCTAATATACAGTATTTTACCATAAAAGCAGACAATCGAGAGGAAAGTACCCTTTTTCAAAAATTCTAGTCGGGGTTCAACACTACCTGATATCTTTCAGCAAACATTGACTCGAACTCATGAAAATTTGAAAAAGAAACCAAACACATTGTGAAGAATATATTTATATAAGTAAACTCCATTCATTGGATGAAAGTGAGCAAAATAAAACATTTTTCTACTTTCTATTTTGTTATAATTTTTGAACACAAGATATTAAATTCGTATTTTATCATTTTTGCATTCAATTGAGCAAAATTAGTTTGATCTCTAGTCAAAAATACTTCATATAAAAAATTCTATTCTTAATATTTAATTAAGAATCACATTATAAATTTGATTCTCAAAACAATGATTGAATATACTCTGTATGTACACAAACTTTAATTTTCAAATATCATTGAATATATATTGAATATATATTAAATCATTTTATTCTAAATTTAAAAATCTATTTTTATCTTCTGATTAGAGGTCTTAAGATTTATATGCTTTTGCACCACCTTTTCCACCACCACCTCCACTGCCACCATACCCTCCACCACCTCCACTGCCACCATATCCTCCACCGAATCCACCACCACTATGCCCTCCACCGAATCCACCACCACCATGTCCTCCACCGATTCCACCACCACCATGTCCTCCACCGAATCCACCACCACCTCCACCGAACCCACCACCGCCTCCGCCTTGACCTCTGGCAACGACTGTATGTACTTCTTCAACAACAGGTCTGATCTCTTGAATGACACGTCTGAATGGAGTAATAATTTCACGGACTTCTTGTAATATAGGTTTAGTCACTTCATGTCTTAATCGTGTCGGTTCGTCTTCTGATTTAGTGGCCTCTACTTCTCCACCACCACCTCCCGTATGGCTTTGAGTCACCTGAACACTACTTGAACGCGAATTAAATTTTAAAATCAGAGGAAGATCTCCAGAATCCACTTCAATCACTTGGGGAGCGCCTCCTGAGGACTGTGTTGCCACTGGAACTGTCTGTATAGAGTGTGTTCTGTGAACAGCAATATTAATGGGACCGCTGACACCACCTCCTCCTCCACCACCACCACCACCGCCAAATCCACCGAAACCGCCACCACTGAAACCTCCAAATCCTCCACTGGAGCCGCCAAACCCACCGCCGTAACCTCCTTTGCCACCACTTATGAAACCACCTCCACCACTACTTCCACCATAACTTCCGCCACCACCACCACTGCCACCATATCCTCCGGCATTTACGTACGCGACAAATAAAAAAATAATTATAATCTATAAGTAAAATTAACAAAATTTCGCATAAAATTATTGACTTCATATAGTTTTCAAATTCAGAACTTAATTTGATGTAAATGTGAAACTTTCATAACGTTTCGAAAAAAGTTTGCAATAGATAAATATTTTAAAATTAAATATTAATAGTTTTTTATATGCAAAAAACAAATCATATATACTTACTTTAGACATGTTTATCAAAATCGCAAACCTTTTTTAGGTGATAAATAATATATAACTGAAAAAACTTTGTGGAAGGATTCATCTTATATACTAAACTCTGAAATAGCCCGAAGAAAAATTTAATTCAATTCTAATGACAGATCATAATAAGAAGTGAAATCTATCTCCTAAATAGTAGAATCATTACTATTCGCATTAATAAATTTTGTTAACCAGGAATTGGGACAAAAGCATTTCATCAACAAATAAAGAAGATTTGCCTTCAATTAGGTTTTAAGTATTGTTAAGTTCAATGGAAAATGTGTATCACATTTGTGCTAAATTTTTTTATACCGGTAAAAAAGCGAAAGATATTGTTTTCGATTTCTGTTGTTGTGGTGAACATTAAATGGTTATCTCTGACTGAGTGATAAATTACTTTGTCATGAAATATCATCATTAATGAAAATAAAATAAATCTGTAGGCATTTAGACTGAACTTTCACTTTTTCTTAAACCTTAATAGACATTGTTTAGGTCAACGATTAAATGGTTTAACTTTATTGACTGAATACATATAAATTCATTCTAATTGTCAATTTGTGTGATGAATTTTAGGTGATTTCAAACTCAATTCGTTTTATAATAAAACTATCAATTGTTTATTAGTAATAATATTTATTTTTCTTCTTAAGGTAATCACTTATTTGAATGTGTGAAATGTTCTAATAACAATTTTTGATTTAAGTTTAAAGTTAATGTTTATTTTGTACACGTTTTTTACTAATCTACTAAATTTAAAATTTATGTTTTAGTAAAATATCTATGATATGAATTATTAAATTTTTTTTTAGAAATGTTAATTTTGATTGAAAATCTTATGTATATTTTTTCAAACTAAGTTTTAAACTGAATTTTTTTTCTAAAATCTTAATAAATAGTTAAGGAACTCTTATTTAATTGTTTTGACTTTTCATCAACTTAGAAAAGTAATGAATTTTATATTATTTATAATTAAACTACAAATTCCTCGATAATCAAAATTAATAAGGAACTATTTTGATAAATGAGAATATGATACCGATAAATACTTAAATCCTTTAAAATCAATTTTGAACTGTTTTCTGAATCTGATTGAAGTGGATAATCGATTTGTTTTTGCTATTTCGCACCATGTAATTATTACATGTCCTAAAGTTTAAGAAAGCTTGAATTTCTCAGCCTAGAAAATATTGTTATCTACAATCCATTAATTAATGATTTAAAGACTTGATAACCATAAAACTTTATATTGATTTTGAACTGGTTTGTACTCAAATTTTCAATTAATTTGAATTCAGAACAAATAACTATTGCTTAAAGGGCAACAGTTAAATGATGTCTAAACTTTGAACAAATAAATGAATGGATAACTGAAACCTCTAATCACGTAAGTTATGATCATAGCTTTGCAGTTAATGATGAGCACAAATAAATTTATTTCAATACCTGAACGAAAACCAAACTTTAACAAACACAGTCCAAACTGCATAAAATTTAATGTGTGACTCAATATTAGTCTGAGAATTGTTGAGAAAAAGTATAATAGATAGTTTAGTTTTATGTTTGTTTAGTTAAATGTTTTTAAATTTAAGTTTAATGTTCAGAAATGAGAGAAACAATAATAAATTAAAGGTAAATAAATAGAGGAATTGATATAAAGAATGAAAGTGAATCTCTTTTGAAAAGACATGAATAAAACATCTAACTATAAATTAGAGTTTACTAGCATTCTAGCCTTCAGTCATTGTCCTAATATAGCTAGAGTTCTATTAAAGTTGAAGAATAGTCTTGTTTTTCAGGAATAATTAATAACCATATGTTGATGAGTGTTCTTTTCCTAACACATTATAATTTAGTTTTCAAAATTTTGTGATACATTAATTACAATTTCATAGATGTATCTATTAATTTGTATGAATTTTGTTAAATGTAATATTATTCACTTCGCTGACGGCATTGTATTAATCAAAACAATAAAATCCTCTATTGATATGAACACTTTGTAGAATTACCTCATAATTATAAACAATATAGTATGCAGAACCGTTCAAAACTATTCAAAACTATTCATTTAAGATTACAAGTTTAGAAATCAAAATTTTCAGGTTATTTATTGAACTATATTATTGTGATAAGTGTTGATTCTCACAAACATTTGGTTGTAATCAATAAAAAATTTTTCAAAATATAATTTACTCAAACATACCTGTTATAACGTTAATGTTATAAATGAATATAGTTTTAGAAAATTTGTCAATTTTTTATCTAATCTTTTATGACAAGATTCTACATGTTGTGATTTCTTAGTTTTTGCTGAATAAACATTTTTATTATTATTGTATAGATTAGTCTCATATAATTTTAGTTAGACATTGTGGTCTAGCACATTCAATACATTTAAAGAGTAAATTAACAAATCTATGTCGAAAAGTCATTTCAAAAAGAAATAAAAGAATAATAGAATTTTTATGACAGCAAATGAATAATCATATGAGTCAAAAAAATTTTTTTATTACACTCTGCACTCAATAGTTCTGCACAAATTGTTCATTAAATGAATACAATATTGTCCAAAACAAAATGCTTCGAATTAATCTACATAAATAAGTTTAATTTTTGAATAAAGATTCATATAAAATATGTTTCAAAATATTGAAATCTAGAATTTTCAATAATTTGTATTTTATTAGCAATTTCTTTAGTATTCCTTCAGAGAGATGGCAATTAAATAGCATAAACATTTGCTGGCAAAGCTATTCCCTATTAAAAAAAATGATAACATGTATTTATTAAATGGTACATTTTCTTTGGACGTCTTTACTTCGAATTTTGAGCTTAGCCTGAATTTAAATGAATTCTATGAGCTAAATTGAGCTAGATTAATCTAAATTCATATAAATATATGAACCTTTTCATTTTAATTCATATAAATACAACAGAATTTATAAATATCAATTCAAATCAATTTAACTGAATTCAGCTCAATTTAGCTTAATTTAAGTTAAATTCAATTGAATTCAGATTAATTCAAGATAAATTCAGAATTCAAAGTAAAGTTGTGTCGAAGTAAAGACGTGGAACCGATTTTTTTCCTACAACCAATAAATAATATAAGAGTACTTTAATTATTACGTCACTTCATTTAAAGCTTAAATGTCAAACCTTATGAGTGGGGCTGTCACAGGTTATATATCAATATATACGGAAAAACAACAAAATATGCATTAGGCATAAAAAAAAGTAAACTAGTGTTAAAACAATATTTCAGAGCAACTGTATCATTAAATAAGTTTAAAATTTTTCAGTAGATTTTTTTAAAAGTCTTGAGCCATTAATAAGAACTCTTGAGTGATCACTTGAAGGTGATTCTTTACAAAAATTTTAATCTTAATATTACCAATTGAACGAATTAATGAAATGAAACACTAGAAAGCTCATTTTTTACTATGATTCTTAGCATTTTATATGTGTGCGCGCGCTATAAATCAATTGTTAAATTAGAGAAATTTAACTGATCTTAAACTTATGAAACGCTATTTTTCATCAAAATGGTTATAACTCCTTCAATATTTGAGATAATTTGACATTTATTTCGTTGCTTCAATTTATAACAATTTCTTACTTTTATTTCTCTCGATATTTTTGAAAATAAAAAGAAATTGAATTGATTTATTTTGACTTTTTCTGCGATTCTTTCAACTCAAAAATTGTGTATTAGACTTTAGGTTTTCATACAAATAATTTGGTAAATACTTTAATAGGTACAAAAATTAAAGTAAGAATTTTAATATTATTCAAGTTTGAAATTCATTTATTTATTTAAACTCTTAAAGATTTTCTCTCTTATCATATCCGCATAATAAGATTAAAAAATTTCTGAAATTGACGACACAACTCCTCGGCCAGTGTGTGGTCATCTCACAGAGATTATATCTGTCTCATTAGATTCAGTATGAACAGTTTTGGAATAAAGTTGATATTCATTCCACCCATAACTCAATAATGACATTTTTAATCTATAAATTAATATTTTATCAGATAAACTCAATTATAAGATTAAAAATTTTATTTTTAATGTCTAGATCTGTACACTTCAATGTACAGATAAAGGTCTGATCTGTGGCCTGTACAGAGACCTCCAAATCTGTACAACTGGCAACCCTACTTGCAACAGTATTTTAAGCCCTTTAGAAAGCAAAAATTTTCACTTAGGCTAACGCGATCTTATGGACTCGTTCAAAATTTTGTCTATAATATACAAATTGAATGTTAGCTCATTTTAAAGCCTATTTTATGATTGAGATAGACTCTCGTAATTGCATATGATTTTAATTCGGGAGAAAAAGTATTTCAATGAATTTCACAGCCTTACTTATGACACATTTGTCACCACTCGTTCAGAATTTCGTATTTTACTAAAAAGAAAAGAATGTACTTATGCACTTTTCTTATTCACTTTTCAACATTAGCGCATATTCCTAACGGAATTCAATTCTTGCATTTTTTTTCCTTATTGACCGACTTGTTTCGCAAACTAAGACAGTTTTATTCAGAGGTGGAGAATGGCATCAGTCATGGGTGGGGTGCAAAATCTCAAAAGTTCTCATTTGATCGGTGCGTAAAAACTATGCGGGTTTGAGAGACAATTTTTTCGGAAAATAAATTTTTCAAAAAAGAATTTCCTGCCTATAATTCTATTTTAATTTTTTCAAGTCGATTTGATAACACAATACATACAATTATTATTATATATATTTTGAAATGACAACTTCTGGGGAAGCAATTCAATTAATATTGAGTTTAATTATTAAGAAACAATACATCGAATATAAACATAAGCGTTAAATCTATTATCGCTTCCAGAATTATTTGGAAGAGATTATTGTAACGGAAGTATTCATAGTTTAAGTAATTAATAATCTGAGTTGTCTAAAATGTTCTTCATCTTCCGTCAGTTTAGAATGGGATTTTTCTTCTGCAATCTGTTTATTTAAACTATTTTACAGTTTCTGCTACAGCTTATGTAACAACTTTGAAAAAATATTATTTTTGCTTCTTCAGTGCTTTTGATTAAATTTTTCTATTAAAAACCCCACAGATCTAGTATGAATTTAATCTCCAAAATTAATTGGGGTGTCTCTTTTTTTTAATCTGATAGGGGTGTCTTAAAGTACTTTTTCGACTCGACGGCTAGGATTAAAAACTGATTGCCTATTCTCCACGTCTGTTTTTATTATATTCAATACTGAAATTCAAGAAATTCATTTATTTGAAGTATAAAAATACAAAAGGCTATAAAAGGTTGATAAAATTGAGTATGAGTTGAGTCCTTTCAGTATTCATGGTTTCAAATGAATGCATTTCTTTCAGTATGTGTTGATATAAAGTAACAAATTTTTTATTTGAGAAAATCATATAACATCATAGATAAAATGAGTATCTGACACTTTCTTTTTAGTGAAGTGAATATCTTTACAAAAGAACTTATAAACTAATCAGTGGAGTATTGCTTATTGAGACTTCTTTTTATCAATAATGAAACTTTGAACCCAAATCCACTTCACCGAAGTTTGACACTAACTATAACACTATGAAATGAATACCTCAGTATTTTTCATCTAAAAGTAAAGTATAATATCTATAGTATTTCCTATTAGTTTTTTCTTTCGCTATCCTTGAACTATATCGTATTTGTAGCTAAACTCATATTTTGTACTGAAATTAAAATAAATAATTTAAATTTAAAATATGGCTAAACCAAAAAGTGGTTATAATTTGGGCCTAACTTTAGGCCCTTATATTATTTTAGTATTGACTTATTTTAATTACTCAACTGCTGGTGAGCCCACTATACTTATGGCTATTTTAAAAATAGCGCCAATTCTATGGTTAGTTACTATTGTTTCTTATTTGAATGGTTTGAAGAATAACTATGCCAAAAATATTTATTATGGTTTAATTGCGGCCATAATTGGGGATGTGTTCCTTGTTTGGCAAAACACTTCAATTGGTGCATTTTTTGGTATAATTGCCTTCAGTTTAACACATTATTGTTATGCGAATGCATTAGGTTTTGATCCTTATAAACAAGAAATACTATTCTATTACTGTCTGCCGGTAGCTGTTGGAAATTACTTATTCATGTTCAATCACTTAAATGGTAAGTATTCTTTCATAAATTTGAATAAAAATCTTAATAGTATTCAGTGAAAATAATTGTCAATTGCCATAAAATATCTCATATTTTCTAACTATTTGAATGAATATTTAAATTGATGATAAATTTGACTGATTTATGTTTTATTATCAGGAATATTCGCAATCATAGTTCCGATTTATTTCTTATTCATACTGACAATGTTTTGGCGTTCACTTGCATTATACCAATACAGGCCTTCACAATCATCCAAATTGGTCATCATCGGCGCAATACTATTCTTGGTTTCAGACGGAGTTCTGGGGATTGAAATGTTCTCTAATCCAACTTTACTTTCGTCTCGAGTATTTCGTTATTTAGTACTCAACACATATTATAGCGCACAGCTATTGTTCACGCTTTCTATAACAGCAAGTGATAAACTACTAATTGGCCAGAGAGTCTTGAATAGAATTAAGAAGTGATCTTAGAAAACAGCTCTTTTTGGTTTTAATTCATTCAGTCATTCAGTTGAACATAAATATAAAAATCTGGGTTTTTAAAATATAGATACAAATAAATTTTACTTATGTTTGTATTTAAAATAAACATCAATTTAAATTATGAAAATTGAGAAATTATATTCTGAAGAAAATAAAATATTTTTTACTGGTCAATTGAAATCACGTGAATAGACAAATTATTTTCATGGGAAAAACAAACATAACAAAAATTCATTGGCATTTTATTTGTCAAAATATTAAATTTTAGTTTTTGATTTGAAATGCTTAAATTTAAATTTATACACTCTCCAGATTTTTAAGATTATTCCTCACGCTTAATGCTCATTGGCCCGAATTAGTGCCATAACCTCATGAGTGACCTCTTAATTAAAATCCGAATTGCCAAAGATAAATGCGTCGATTTGTTCATTCTTTAACTGATTTGTGTAGTCTTAACACTTGTCTATTGATGTGGTATCTCGTATTTTTAGTTAATATTTTAATTAAATTATAATAAAATAAATTGATTTGTCTGCCTTATTTGAGAACATAAGTTATGAAAAAATTATTTCCATTATGATAAATATTCAAAGAAACTGTAAGTTTGCTTCAATATAAAGTACGAAACACTACAAGACTCGCATTCGCTCAATAAAATAAAACCTGAGTTAGTAAGTATTGTTAGTAAAACTTATAAACTACACATTCTAGAGAACAACGAAATAAATTGTCATTTTGAAGATATTGGTGAAAGCTTTTCAAACTAAGAATTAGACTCTTCTTCATGTCTTATCAATCAATTGAGCTGCAAAACATTTTAAGACTTTTCGATACTTTTTTCTCTCTCATAGAGTATAACTTTAGAATGCAGTCTAAGTTACTAACAGTTTATTTTTCAGGTAAGTCTATATACCTGAAAAATATTGCAGATAGTTCTAACAACCACATAAATGTCAACTTAAAAATATTATACGGAAATCGTTATTACTTATCTAACAAGCAAGGGTAGGGAAGTGTAAATCTTGAAAATTTATAAAAAAAATTTACTGACCAATCTTAGGTCCTCATTACGAATATTAAGTTTATTTTTGCGTAAAGTGAAAATCTCATACTTTTTTACGTAACTTCGTTCTAT
>JAQFZT010002261.1:0-12143 GCA_034696325.1 Camisiidae sp. | reverse complement strand
TCAACAAGTTGTAAATATTAGAATTTTTTCAAGAAAAGTCTCGAGAATAATATTGATGGTTAGTATAAATTTACTCGAAATGATCTATGATTGCATGAATCTGTGATTTATTATAAATGAGGAATATCTCTGGTCTTATTTGAGATTTTAGAGTATGAGACATATGTTTTTGCGCATTTGGTGACATGAGCTAATAGTAGTTTCCCTCAATTTATCATATCTATAAACATCTGTTTCGATATTGAGCAGCCATATAATTATATTGACCAAACACTACTTCAACAAATCTAATTCAAGCAAGTCTTCAGTTCAGATTCAAAGCTAAATTACTAACACATTAATGTTTCATTTTGTCAGAAAATTATAATAAAGAATTGAAATTAAATTAAAAAAGACCATTAATTACATGAAACGACATGTTTTTAGTCATCTTTATTGCTTTATTATTATAGATGACTTTTTCTCTTGGAATTAGTGTCTTATTTTGCTTTGAGTTATCCTTTCATTAACCGAACCTAATTATCTTCTTTTTAATGAATTCGATAGTGATTGCTATGCAAGACTCAGATTAAAAAACTAGACTCAAAAACCAGACTAATTTGAGTGTTTGTTTTTTGCAAGGCTTTGGGTTTACCGACGTTTAAGTGCTCATTATATGGCAGAAGCTTTTATAGTATATGATATAAATTGATTTGAGTGAAAGTGATTTTTAATAACGGATTCCTGAAAGTTATGAATGTATACATAATATTTTCATACGGGTGTAAAAGTTAGCAGGTGTATGGCGTATGGCAATCACATCAAAGGTCAACGTCGCTCTCCCAACAAGTTTGAAAGGTGGCGACGATAGCATATGTTCCTAATGAATAAAGCATTCTTTATGCTTATAGTTTCTATGTTTAACTTTTGTTTTTATTCACAGGAATTTTTAAAGCAGATTAAGGATCTATAAAACATTAATCTTTGCATTTTTGTCAGCTCTCAGCCATTATAGCTTTCTTATGGTAATTGCCTTTTGACCAGTAATTTGATTTTCTCCTGTCTTCACTCCTGATCAATTACACGATAATCATTCTCAGAAACAAGAAATACTGTTCAAATTTGAAAAAAGGTGAGTAGAAATTCCTGTCGAGCACTCCGAATGTTTAAAATCCATTAACTGTTTAATAAATTTAGCCAAAGAATTTACACTAATTTAATATATGTACTTTAGAACATGTATTAGCGCTAAAATAAACTTACATGGAATATAAATGTTTTTTTTAACCCCAAAGCATTCATTAACTTGAGTTTATAAATGAAATATTACTGAATCAAGATATATGCCAATGATATGCCAGACTATCGCCAATCATATCTCAACTTCTTTAAACACTTTTAAGATAATTATTTCTTTGTCGGACTCCCGACTAAAGCGTGATCTTATTAAGGATACAACAGTTGCATAAAGTTAGGCAACGCAACAAAAACTTAAAAAGCGAAGAGAAGGATGGGATCGATTTTGAATCTCACTATTATCATGATTATAGCTATCAATACAATATGAGAATATGAGAGATTCAAAGCTTGACATAAGAATTAAGATCTCGTTACCAAAGAAACAGAAGAAACTTGAAAAAGATAAGGTATAAAAGTGAGAGCCTCTAAAAAACGATAAGTGCTTTCAGTACAGGTAAAGTTGTACATAATCACGCAATTTGGTATTCTTTCTCTTTCTTTCTCTTTCTTAACGTTCATTTCACTTCAATCGAGATCACAGTTTTCACTTGAATTTCTTCACATTTTTGGCATTCAAGCCATGCATCAGTGCCTTCGATGTGGTCTCTTCTACGTAACCATAGATTGGATTCGATTTTTTATGTCGAATTCAAAACCCTTAATGGCTGTGAAGCGCTCCTATGTTTAGGTAGATATAAGTTTTTTAAGTATAAAATACTCAGTATTACTATAACTTTTAGCATAACTTTGAACATAAATCATTCACTGAGAACTCCATCAGTATATTAAAAAAGTTTAGAATCACTCGAAGTGTTTTTTGTCCAAACCTAAAGAGATTTATGAAATAAATTTAGTCATTGGAACCCTTTATCCGTTTGAATCATATAATCTGAAACCATTTATCAAATTGAATCTCTTGGAATTGACACAAAAACTCATGTATTTCAAGAATCAAAGTGGGTTTCTTCAAGTTTCCTAAAGAATAGTTTACCAAAAATTTCAGTTCAAAATTTTCTTAAAATTGGATCTGACTTTCAAACAAATTCAAGTTCAGTCGAGAAGTTATCTTTTCTCGTGAAAATTTTTCAAATAACTCTTAAGCTTTACGTTTTATGTGTTACTAAAATGTTCATAACATGAAATTATTACATAATAAATCTATTTTTTGAACTCAATAAGAGTTTTAGTTTAGGAGTTTTGAGGTTATATTATTAACATAAAAAGGACTTATTATACAAATTATAGATTTAAATGTCAAGTTTAAATGTTTGTAACTTTAGAAGCTTTAAGATCTTTGATTATATTTGGGAACTCATGAATTTGGCTCAAGAATGCAAGAATTACTTATTTTATGATATTTTCAAGTAAAGTTATTTACAGTTAAACTAAATTTAGATAGTTTTTTATGGCTCATTTATAACTCATATTCAATTTCTCATTTCCATTCATGTTATGAGTCGCTTATTTTACTTTTGTTCAATATAAAGAGACGATTCTTTGAGTTGAATGTGTACAGAATTAGCAATTAGCTGAGCAATAAATATTGGGTTTGACTTTATTTATTGAGTGGATAAGAATGTAAAAATTGGATGTTTTATAACTATTTAATGAACGTTGTGTTAGATGGAAACTTGACACACACACACACACACACACACACACACACACACACACAAGTTTCCAAACATATGGCAAACCTATCCATAACAAAAAAGAACTGATAAGTCAGAGAATTTCAATGAACCAGAAGGCTTAACTCCAAATACTATAATTTATTTACACTATAAGTTACATTTTTCTTTGAATCTTAAATCTAAACCATTAGAATCACTCATACAGGCTATTTATTGGCCAACGGCTATGATTAGTGGTCACAAATTGGTTCTAAGTTATTACCCGTTATTGAATTTTATTATCATAAAAACAATATAAAAAATTTAGTTCTCAAAAATTTCAATTTCATGAGTCGTATATCATTTTTATGGGTTTCTTTTCATCTCATAAGTTCACAAAATTAATATTTAATATCAAGATTTTCTTCTCTGGGGTTTCATAAATAATCAATAGGTTAAATAACAAAGAACTGTTAATATAGAGAAATCAAATTAAAATGAGATGAAAATTTTTGATATAACAGCAACTTTGTTAACCATATGCGTTGTGTATCTTTCATCAATAATTGAGTTTCTTTCGATGTCAGAGAGTTTGTTCAACTGGTTGTTATTCTGATACTAACCTATTCTTTAAAAATAAGTTATCACTCACTGTAAGCTTTTCTTAATTTACATAAATAAGCAAAAGAGTGACAAAAAACTCACACTGAAAGTTGTGGCATCAAATCTCATGCAAAATTTAAAATAACTTTTGCGTTATCATCAAAAATAAAAAAATATCATTAGTGCGAATTCGCAACAACATTATGATAAGTTATATTAAATCTTAAAAAAGTTTTGCATCGCATTTGTTGTATGAAAAACTCATATAAGATTAAAATGGTTTAGAAATTCATAGAAATTATTTTAGACGAGAAATATGAGTGAATTGAAAATCCCTGAAATAGATTTCAAGTATAATATTCTTCGTGATATATTATCCTTGTTTTGAAGTCATAATTGAAGTGAAGAATTTATCAAATATCGAGTCCATACATAATGGAGTAAAGATTGATGACAAGCATTCGATATGAGTTGAACATAACATGCGAATCAATATAAGAAATTCTTAATAACTATCGAAATACTTTCGTGTTTCTAAAGCTTATATAATTTTGGTGAATGAGAAAAGCATTGAGAGTTCGGAAAATAAGAGAAATAATCCCATAAACTGGTAGAATAAAGTTGTTGTATTGAATGCATATCATTAATATTATTTATATGAATATAGTTTATTGCCTTTTATCTAAACTTTTAAGTTGGATAATACGTGACTGTCTATAATATACAATAAAATTAAATTGTGTGCAATAATATTCAAATTTGAAGCCACAAACTCTTCAAAGCTATTATAGATTAGGATTCAGCAAAAAAGAGAGCTCTGAAATTTGCAAAATGTTGCCGTCGAGTGCAAAATAGTTGCCAAATATTCAAGTGTTTATAGCAGTTAAAAGAAAACAAATCGAATAAATTTTATTCCATTCTATTTTTTGGCGTTTTTGTCAAAAATATCTTAAATAGAATACTGTTTGGCGCCGATAAGAGAATTAATTCAACTTAAATTGCATTGAATTGAATAGAGAGGTGAACGTACTCTCAGAAAGTCAAATTCCGACCTCATATTTGCTTGTTATTCAAAAATGAATCAATAAGTTTTTATAACTTTGTAAATAGTAATTTATTATAGTTTAAAACCAAATAATTTGACAGATAGTGAGCATATTTTCATTTCCATTTAGAGTTCATTCAATATAATAGCGCACAGAATATCTAATTCAATGCGTGATATTTAGGAATTAGAAAAATGAGTCTAGAGAAGTCAGAAGAGATATTTGCATAACTTATTGTGTGAATTCAACTATAATTTGAGTTTTCGGTTAAATAGAATTTTGTGGAGTTTCATAATTCAAATAAAGATTCATATAAACCAATGGAATAACTGTTTACATCAACTAATATATCAAAAAGGGTGAGAACTTTTTATTTTCTTGAGCGGAAGATAAGATTAATTTTTCTTTAGTATTGAATTTTTAGCTTTGAAATAATCTAATATCTGAACACCGGTCTAAATATGACAGCTCAGCTCAACTGGCAATTTGCCATTCAATGAATTATTTTAAGCAAAATTCAGTGCATTTGTGAGACGGAAAAAATAGGCGTAAGTCTCATATCATTAACCAAATAATAGAAAAAGCCAAAAATAACAGACAAATTTTGGCAGTCAATGGACTCTTTTTTATAATGATAATGAATAGCAAATATTCGATATATTTTACTACATCTTAAGCATGATTAGTATAAAAAGTTCTGTGTGTTTAAGATTTGATGCTTAACTTCAGTTCCAACAGAAATAACTACAACCGGATGGAAGTCTTCTTAACGAAATCATTAGAAAATAATTGAAAACTTAGTTCTAAAATAAGTGTTAGATTTAATGAACAACAAGTTTAGTAGTTATTGTGAAATAGATTTTTTCTATAAATTAATGTATAAACAATTTAAACGCATTTCAACTTAATATAACGATCATATGAAAGATTATTTGGATCAAAAGAAGCCGAATAATTAAAAATACATTAATGAAAATTAATAAGACTCAAACTGCGAAGGGTTTAATACAAGGATGTTATTGAATATCTAATAAAAACGAATATTTAGTCGTGTTGTCAGAATAGCCGTGTGTAGAGGTAAGAGATTAGCATGAGATACGCTATGATAAACCGAATACATATTTGTTAGAGTAAATGATTGCATAAAATTACTGTCATTATGCAATTAATGTCGAACAGGTAACAGAATAACTGGAAATCTTCTATTCAGAGATTGCCATCAGAGCTTTTGAAGGGGACCTGAAGGGGACACCTACACAACTATTTCAAGAAAGAAAATAAACATCGATCGATGGGAATGATGTCTTGAAGTTTGCTATTCATCCATCTCTTTCCAATATTAACTGCAACAAAATATGCACCACTAATAGAAGATGCATTCATTATGATATAATTTAAAGGCATTAATTTTCATTAAGATATATTGATGATTGATATCTGGCGTTAACCTAATTGGGTGTTGTGGCAGTTGTGGCACGTGGTCTTATTGCTCAAAACGTGACTTCAACAAAGTTTAATTGTTGCGAAATTTTATTTTAGATCTCAGTTATCAAAATAACTGTGTGTATGAATAATCAGTATAAAGTTTCACTCCATTCTATGCAAACTTGTCATCATTTTATATCGAATGTAAGAGAAATTCAATATTACAGTCAAAAGTCATATAAACTTTTAAAGTAATCTTTCTATTGTTGATCAAAAACAAATATATTTTTTTTCTTAATAAATAATGTCAAGTTTGAAGAAAAGATAATAAAAGACTGAATAAGTTATTTCTAATGGAAAATCTGACTTTAGTTTACATAACATGACTTAAGCTATTATTAAATAATAAGTTTGATTTAAATTTGAGCCAATGTTATACTTATTAGCATATATATTATGCGATAAAATCTTTATATAACTAAACATTACTGGAAAATATATGATAGAGTTTATCAATAATTTAGAGGCGATAAAAGCATAAAATCTGTTATTCCCTAATATATAAGTGGAACTGTGAGAGTAATAAAATATTTAACGAAGTGAATGAATAGTCAGCGCGAATATCAATAGCTATTAATACCAGGAATTTTCAGTCTTTTTTCAAAAATATCTGATAGATATTTGAAAGCTTTGCGAAATATTTGCAAATGTATTTAGCTTTTCAGGTCAATATTGCGAAGTTGTTTTCGAGCATATGGTTTGGAAATTTTTCTGTCTCTTCTTTTTATTTAGGAGAGAGCTTTTCCCAATATAAGGTAATTTGTTTCACTTTACCATAAATTATTACCATAAACTCGCACTAGTATTAAGCCTGAGATGTTGAGACCAACTAAAAAATTTATATGCATTGCAAAGTCGATCTCAAATAGTAAAATTACTATTGTATGAATAGTTATTATTTCATTGTTATATAATCCTCTCGATAAGAGATAAAATATTATAAATAGTGGGCTTATTCTCAGCAAAATAGAGCTCATTCATCACAGAAGCATTTTAATCAGCTTTCATTAGTAAAAGGCTGTCCTGAAAAATAATGATCACTACTTTTTTACTACAATACAAAGCGTAATAGTCTCTCATTTCGGTTATTTAGCCCAATAATATGTAAAAAAAGTCAGAAAGTCATACATCATCATCAAATCAATTGTAGTCAAGTGTAATTGAGTAAAAGTGAAAAGTGCTGCAACTCGAGAGAAGAGAGGCATCGCTATAGCATTTACTGTAACTCCTTTAACGTCAATGTCCGGCTTAAACCTACTGCACAAGTGATAAATAGTGAGATCGTAAGGTTTATGTACAATAGAATGCAATCTCCCGCTGAAGGTTATTGAGAAGTCTGACTCCAACCAACACTATCCTGTGTTTTAGGTGTGCCATCACTTTTACTAGAAATTCCTCCTACTATTCGGTGACTATTTAATGGACTTTTGAATAGAAAGTATTGCTTAAAAATCACTTCTCGTGACATTTTAAACAATGCTTAATAATGTCTTGTCCTTGTCCTCAAATAAACAGATTGTCTTAACTCTTTTTCATACATTTAAGATGTGCCGCAACAGCAGGTTTTTTGGAAATTTTAATTTCCAATAAAATAAAGATTAGACACACCATTTCCTCGTTTCAGAGAAACTCAATGTTAAAAAACAAGTAAATAAATTAAGGGTTTTTCGCAGCAGGATTAAAAAGCTTATGTATATTTGTAAGAATACTTCAATTTTACATTGAATATCAATTTAAGGATTAGAGATAAGGTCTTCTCAGTTGATTGATGTTAATGAGAAAATATCATAATGCAATTCAAAGATATTTTCAAACTTTTAATATAGCATAATAAAGTCATCAATCAAAATAAACACTTATATGTAAAGAGTTATAAAAAAGAAATTAGTAGTACTTGAAAAGAAATTGAAAAATAGATTTTGATTTTTTTCCAAAGGGGAAGTTCTAGTAGTAGCACATTTTGGAGAGACTACATCTGTTATGCACAGTATGTGCACATCTAGTTAAGAAACATGAAGGGCTATATGAGAAACAGTCACAATAAGGAGATTGTACACAAATTTTAGCTCAAATCTATTTCAGTCGTTATAATTCCCATAGCTTTTTGTGAGGCATTTTGCCTTTACAAATACTTTACGTATAAGGGGCGCATTTATGTGAGTCAAATTCTTTTCCACTTTTCAATGCATTTTTCAGTGCGGCCTAAGTATTATTGAAACCAACCCGAAAGGAGTTCTCCATCTCCAGTCAAACCTCTTCATTCAATTCTCATAAATATTAAATTAAAGTTTCCTTCAAATATACAAGTTTTTCATAAATAATTTGAAATTAAGATTAGCTCAACACTGATAGTATTGTCCTTCAATCATAAATCCATAGGTAATAAGAGAAGTATATTAGGTTTACAATAAGTAGCTGTAATGTTGAAAAAACATCCAGTATTTTTGTGATAATGCATGAAATTTGAATTATTGGATTAAACTCTCAGTGTATTCTTTCTATCAAGCATGACATCCAATGTATTTGCATTTTCCGTTTTTCTTAAAAGATATTTTCTTTAGAAACCTTCAGTTGTAAAGCTAGTACTTATTCAAAAATGTATTTTATTTATTTAGACATAAAAAAGTTGAATTGAATAAATAAATTACAGAAATATAGAAATATATCTCAATTATTTAGAAATGCAAATTCGCTCAAGTTTTAAATTAAGGAAACACTTTCTCTTAATTACTGCTTTAATATTCAATTTTAATGCCAATTAATTTTAATTTTAATTTTAATGCCAATGCCACATATGGCGAAAAATAAGGCAAAATAACAGAAACGCAACCATATATTTATTGATGTCAATCATAATTAAGATTTCCTCATACAGTATTGCACTAAAACACTTTCTGTTCAAACTTTACACCAATAGATAAGACTTGAAGTTTTAATGTTAGAGTTATTCTTATTTATCTTGCACTACAAAAGCCCTTCCAGAATAAACACATCAAAAATACTTTTGACATAACTTTTTAAAGTGCGTGCAATTATGAGACAACAAATTTATTTATAAAATTATGAGAATAAAGAAAAATATTTTGAAATGTAAACTTACGTAAATTACTAGCAAACAGTTTGTGACACTGAATGGTTAAAAGTAAAATTAAAATGTAAAGTTTGATGACTAGCATTGATGTTGGCTTTGATGTGCAATTAAGTAGAAGTTGTTGTAAACTTTTTCTTCTGTAATTAATTAATTGAAGAAATATAGAGAGTTGTGTCAAACTAATGACATGTTGTGATTCTATGTCAGACATATTAAATGATTATTGCGATACACGTTATGACACCAAATGAGTCGTACATATCGTGAAGAAATCAAAGATAAAAAGTGGTCAACACTGATGGTGTTGTAATATTTATGATTATATCATGAATTGATACCTAATAACTAGAGCACTAGTAATCGATGTGAGTGAAAGTTTTTCCGTTAGATAGACATAGACCTGATCTGTTTGCTATGTCTGACACAGCACTTCCGATGAACATTATATGATATGACATAGTATTAGATAGTATTATGATATAAAAAGTCACGACTTTTTTCATGCGAGTAAATACAAATACTTTCTTCTCATAATATACACATGAGACACGTTTTGTTGAGATGGAAAGTTAGGTGAAGAGTTTGTTATAACTTATTTCCCAACAGTAATAAAGGTAGAGATACTTCTCTCCGAAAACACTTTGCTTTGAAAGAACAGGAATAGCACTGAACTGAATAGAGGCCTGTGTTGTGTAAACCTTACGCAAAAAAGTTTCTCATGTCATGCGCATAGAGTTAGTGGTTTCACAAACAAATGTTAAGGCTTGTAAGCTATTCATTCTTCATCAATTAGTTAGTATTCGGTTTATCATCAAACTATTCTTACAACTAAATCGATTCCATATCAGAATTATTCTCTCACTTCAAGTTCAAGTGAATTAACATAAAATTAATACATATACAAAAGAGGAGATACTCTAAAGTACACTTTAGGAAAAGCTCATTCAGAATTCACAGTTCATAGATTTCATATATGAAAAGCATTATTATTTTGACTGAAAAATATATCATTTTCTGACATCGTATAAATGGGAAGCAGTTTTGCAGTGTATTCGTATTTGGAATCATCGATTTATATTCAAAGCCCGAATACACAGACTATCTAATGGTTAGTATAAGGCTAAGGCAGGGCCCTATTCCTCATTGAATATCCCGAACCCATTACATGAACCCAACCAAAAGGGAGCACATGTGTGAGTGAATGCACCCTTCAATGTGAAGATGACTATCGTTGAGTGAGATAAATCTGCCTTAAAAGAAAAGTTGCCTTAATATAAACAGAACATTAGAGAGAACACAACCAGCGAAGAAAGTCCATCACTAACAGTGAGCTTGATTTTCATCTGGGTTTCACTTTTAATTCTCTTTGTGCAGTGCCCACGCTTTTAATGCATTTCATTTCATCTCAAATAGATATTTCATTTCAAAATATTTCAATCATTTTAAAGCACATGAACTTTCATATGAAATAATATGTTATCAAATCGTTTCATTCCATTCACTAATTATAGTCTTCATGAGCTTTTTGAATAATTGTAGTTTTCATGAAAAATGCTTTGAATTGAAGTAACTTAAGCTTTACTGCGTTCATATTTAGTGTGAAGATATGTTTTTGTACTGATATTTGCCTTAACAAAACTTTATCTTAAAGTCCTTTAAATGACTCAAAATGAGTTAATCAATTAAAGTTAGATATGGTTTTTAGCACAAGTATTTAGAAGCGACACATCATTTAAAGCAAGAACTGTAGAAGATTTTAGTAAAACATCGAATTATGTTAATTAGTTGTGCTTACACTTTCGTGGAATTAATCAGAAAACCCCCTTTGCTCTGAAATAATGAAGAGCTTATCCGAAAATCATTAATAACTCTCCAGTTTTCAACATTATATCACAAATATTTAATTTATCGATAGGATTGCAGTTGTGAGTCAACGGAAAACCCACCCTAGCAGTGAAGTCAATTTTTTATTTTTCTATTTATTATTTTGAAAGCTTGAGTTCTGCGATCACAAACAGAACAACTCCCAAACTATACAAAACTCTGTTCAAGTCTACTTAAGCAGAAAATTTCTTCAAACACTTGGTAAAGGCTTAATAAGATTAAGTATAAACTCATGGAAATTAGTTTTCTTGTTTACTAATCTAAGTTTGCGATACTTTTCAGTAGATTTAGATTTTCAAACAATAAATAAAGAACAAAAGAACTTGTGAAAAATCAATAAACTTGTTAAATAAGAATAATTGATTGATGAAAAGCAAATGTGACTGAAATAAACTCTTTCACCTTTTAATTGCTTTATTGAATAAGTGATGGAAATCGATCACATCATTTGGTTTGAAACACATGTAGAATAATTTGAACTCTAATTTGAAAACCGAAAGCTAGAACTGAAGTTTTTGAAGATCTAAATAAAGGAAAAATGATTATTATTTGTTTTGGAGATGTTCTATCATCCAAAATATTGTCGGCAGAAAAGTCAATGGTTTTACATGAACTACAGGAGGGCTTTCATGTTGAGTGTATACAAAAGAAAGGGCTCAACGTATTTGAATTATTATCCACAAAATCTTTCTTATCGTTCTTTTTGACGTCTTCTTTTAAGTTCTTTTGGTCTGAAATCTATAAGTTTTATGCCTTACGCTTTGAGGCAACAGAAGCGCGCGATAACATTTCCACTTCCGATGAGGTGAACTCTCTCAGGAATAATACAATATTCATCTCTTCATTCATGTTATTCGACATCCAATTTTTCTATATCAAGCCTAGCCTTAGAAAAGCTCACAAAAATTCAATGAGAAAACTTCTATTTTTAAAAAATAAGTAATTATTCCAGTTTAATGCTAAACGATATCGAATTTCCGAATAGAAAGTCATCAAGTCTTTGACTGGTTATAAAAAGCATACATGAGTTGAATCTGAAAATAGCAAATAATGAGCCTAAAAGTTTTGGGTTACCCATGAATTTGAAATACTTATTTCTATAGTTATCATTTAGAGTCTTGTTATAATGATTTGGATCTTTAGGATCAAACTTAAGAAGTCGAAACCATGCATGGATTTAAGTTCAATTAGTT
The DNA here is from genome assembly GCA_034696325.1 of Camisiidae sp. Classification (NCBI taxonomy): domain Eukaryota; kingdom Metazoa; phylum Arthropoda; class Arachnida; order Sarcoptiformes; family Camisiidae; species Camisiidae sp. Next base: position 10 of record JAQFZT010002261.1, on the reverse strand, counting down.
CGAGCCTTTC
>JAQFZT010002260.1:0-12145 GCA_034696325.1 Camisiidae sp. | reverse complement strand
CAGTAGTGTGGAAACTATTTATCATGTTCCTCCTAAGGTTATATTTAATCTCAAACAAGTTAAAGGTTAGTTTTATATAAGAAATAAAAGATGATAGAAAGAAATAAATCAGAAGAAATTGCTAACATTTTTTTCATATAATTGAACTCTTTTATATTGCTCTGTCTCTATTAAAAGTTGAAAAAAGATAACAAGTTTTAATACTATTACTATTTGAGTCTTAATGAATTTCTTAAGTTAAGACAATCGTCAATATAAAATTTTGTTTATCACACACTTCATTATTTAGTAAAGTAATGTTTTCACACTTATGATTTTTTTTTGAGAAAGTGATTTTTGAAATTCAAGTATGATTTCTAAACAAGACTGCCTCAGTTTTGTAACAAAGGGGTCAAATAGTTAATCAATTATAAATTCAATTGATTCCTCTAAATTAAGTTTCAAATTTTTCCAACAATAAAACATTTCAATAATATTGAAATTCACAACTTATAAAACTTATATTTTTGACAACAATCATTAATTAATATTGTGATTCCGAATTTTTCAAATTTAAATTTTTTTGGGAAAAATTCTAGTAAAAGACTACAGACAGAAAGTACAAATCTATAAACTAGTGCTTTTACAACGCATTTTATAAGAAATTGGGCGAACACACACACACGCACACACACACGCACACACACACACACACACACGCACAGGTTCTACAATATAGGAATTCATGAGAGAAGTCTAAAATAATATTAAATGCCTCATTTGAAAAGCAAATCATCTGAGAATATTCTTGAAGTTTCAGAGCTTTCAAAAAGCTTCAAATTAATTACCCGAAACAAAATTGTAACGGGTAAGGACCCCATTATGTGGTTAACAAATATTTTGTTCCAGAGATGATATAAGCAAAATGAAGACATTGAAATCCTATAGTAATTTGCTTTATATCAGACCACAAAACTAATTATTGCAAATGACGCTCACATTTAAGTTAACTTAAGGTAAGATTTAAATGATTAATGTATACTACGCGCCAAACCAGCATTGTTATTGCTTCTGATATTTCTAAATTACTAAAGGATTTGAATATGTTTATTTGACTTTGTCAATGGAACTACTTCTTTCCGAAAAATAAATTTCTTCATATTTGATTTAACGGCCGAAAATACACACGTATACAGAGTTTAGACGAAATCTAAGTTGTCCATGTAAATTAGACTTGTTTTCTGTCGGCAATCCACTCACCAATATAACGAAGCCTATAATCCCACAGCTCCTCTATTATTCCTGTGAACTGAATTGAGTAAGGCTGTCAATTCTATGTAAGTATATTTCTTTCCCGAATTAAGATTATATGCAAAACTATGAACTCTCAATTCAGTACTTAATTAACTTTATTTCAATTTAAACCAAATTTTATTTTTAAATCGAAAGAAATATTTTAAAAATGATAATAACTTTAACTAAGAAAATTTGTGCCGATTTCTAAAATTGGTTTTTCACTATGATTGGTTTTTATTGATCGTCACTAATATTCTGCTAAAAATATTACAAATATTGAAAACGTTGTCTCACTAGTAATGACAGAACACAACTACGAATTAATATTTTTGAATGAACACAAGATACATAATTAACATAATTTTCAGAGTGTTTAACAGTTTTATGAGGCCAACTATTTTCGAAAAAAAGTTTCTTTGTTTCAAATTTCAAAGATTTATTTTGAATTGAAAAGAATATATTTTGAAAGGTAATTGAAAACCTTTGATGAAATGGGAAGTTGAGGAAAATTTGTGACTAAACCTATAAGATCTAAACTTGAAGCTTCGTTAAACCTTCATTTTTAAAAACAATTAGCAAATATGTAAGCTATTAAATTTGATGCTAAGAAACAATTTGTATCTGTATAGCAATTTCTGTGCAATTTGAAGGCACATCAATTTATATGAGCATATTTTGCTTTATTTCGTACATATTAACAAATATTTAGCCAAAATAAATGCATATATGCATAAAAGTCATAAAAAGCAACCTTTCATCATATACTGAACTATATTTAGTATTATACATGGATTATATATCCACAGCTATGAAGTTTAGTAAGTTATACAGCCTATCAGTTACTAAATATAACTATTGTTTCAGATAAGTTCGTCAGGTTTTGAATGATTGAGAATAAATTACATATGAAACTCATTGCATTGTTAATGTCAATATGGATAATGTTAGAACAAACTCTCGAATATTCAATTAGGCTATAAATAAATCTTTTATATCTAAAACACATATCAAACTAAACTAATTAGTAATTTATGATAAATTTATAGACGTATTTATAGGTTTAGTGTCAATTTTCATCGCTTCTAGATTTACTTATATTAAGTAAACTTTGGATAATAGTATTCACCACTCACTCATTGTATTTAAAATGTCATTTAAATATCTCTCCATAAAATGGTTAAGATTTTTTTGAAATCAACTTTTAATCAAAATTATATAATTATAAAAATTATTCTGTTTCAAAAATTAAACTTTATTCGATATTCAATTAATTTATAACAAAAAGAAAACTTTTATTTCCACAGAAACAGAACAGAGTTAATTATTAGAAACATTAACATTAAGTCTATGGAGTTGAAAACTTTAAGATTATATTTTATATTATAATGAAATCAAAATATAGGTGAAAGCATTAACTTCAACTTAAAACCATATTTGCTAATTAATACTAAATATTTATCGAATTATGAGTATTCAAAATGGTTTGATGGAGAAGACTCTCTGTGTGTATCATAAGTTAGTTAATCTACTGTACAGAAGCAATAAAAATCTTAGAAAACATCCGAAAATTGTTGAGTTTAAGAAATATTCAAAACTATTAATTAATGATAGAACATGTATGATATATCGAAACAGGGGCTTCAACATCTTTGACGGCAATAAGTCGAACTACACATTACAGTACAATGTAATAATAGTTGTCACATCAAAGGATGGCGCTAAAAAATTATCACTCATATATGATACGGAACGAGTTTATAGTTTCATAATGTCTGTCTCTCTGTCTGCCAGTCTTTCATTAACAATAAGATCAAATTTCAACATTGTTTCTAATTATAAAATTTATAACTTCTGAATTTCAATATTATAAAAGTGTTAAATTGTTACAAAATCCCATTTAAAATGTTATTTGCGAGTGTTTTTCATTTAAATTCATAAACTATTACACCACGAGCTATAATATTGAGTCAGTCTTGAGTCTTACAGTATTTGAATAAATGGTTTGATTAACTATTTTTCTTAATGAAAACTTTATTAAAATTTAAGATTTTTCAGCGCGCTTTCGACTTGAGCAGAAGTCTCAGTCGGGTAAATGAAAGACTATTGAAAAATACTCTGTAATTATAAAACTGTACAGTATCGTGAAAAAGTTTTGTGGGTTAAGGTTCTCATATTTGATATATTGTGGTTTGGTTCAAAAGGTTTCATTCTGGTTTAAGTATTTTCAAAAGGTATAACTTTATACTTAAACTATATTGAGACAAGCTTTTTGTTTTAAACCTAAACTTTACTAATAAACTTTTTTCACGACACTGTACTTTAAAACTTCAAATCAAATCTTTATTTATAACAGAAAGCCTAATACAGCTGAATCAAAGATACTGCTAAATTCAATTAGGGATCTGTGAGTAAGAATACAATAAAATATAGATAACAACACTGAAATTTGATGTCTGCTTTTCTATTACTGTATTGTACAGTACATACATTGTTGATGTATTGTTCCGTATCTGAATTTAATGAATTTACCTGCTATTAAATGCTATATTTCATGTCAATCAACAAAAGTAAAACAAGAAAAAGCATTTAAGAAATGATTAGAATTGAATCTACTGTATGTTTAGAATCATGTTTATTACAGTCTAACCCCGTTATAGTGAACGGTTTCAGCCGCACCGACCGATTCACTATAAGCAGGATGGACTGTATGTTCTTGCCTTCTTATTAAACTATAGGATAAGAAATGATAAATTTTTATGAAGAAATCTCAAGATAACCCCATAACAGATAGAAGAAAACAGATTTCATATTCTAATTGTACGTGAAGCAAGACTATCTAAGTATCATAACTCGGGGGTAGAATAGGAATGAATCATCAACTAATTTATAAAAGACATGCAAATTTTCTTTTCTATAATAAAATATTATAATAATATTGAAATTAAGAAACCATAATTTTCTTAGCTTCAAATATCAAATGTGAAAAGCTATTTCAAATGTTAGGTTCATTTTCTCATTCATTGTTAGGACAAAAATCAAAATCAAAATTTGTTCCATTATAGAAATAAGACTTCATTTTTTCACGCTATTGTGAAATTGCAGAAATTTATTTACTATTGAGTTTCGTTATTGAGATCAGACTATTTTCATGCTATTTCGACATTCAATAATATGAAATTTCCAAATTTCACGATCAAATCACCGGACGGACAGAAAGTACGAAAGTATGAACTGGTTTTGTTCGATCGCCGGTTAGAAATACTTAAAGTGCGATCATTTGACAAAAATTGAAACTGAAGATTGAAAATTTGAGATATTTTAAATGCATAGAAAGTCTCAATCCAGAGGGTTTAGACTGAAATGAACTGGAGATCTGGAAAATTTGTTCAAAAGCACGTCAGGGTATGAAATTTTTATGAAAATCGTTTAGCGTTTTAATGAGGTTTTAGAACATGACAAAAATCGATTAATTATCATTTTGTGTATTTAAATGCTATATTTCACTAATACACTCAAAATAGTAAAACCGATTTCATTGGACTGAGAATAAGAAGATCAGAAAAATCTTTTTTAAAGTATTTTACATATTTAAGTTATCGTAGAATCCGATACGAAACCCGTTTTTTCGGTTTAGTTTTGACTGTAGGCCTGTAGGCCTCACAAATTCATTTTCTGATCTTTATATGAATATATTATTGAAGCGCTATTCAAACGAAATTCTTTTGAATCATTTATTTCTACATGAAATTTTATTTCTTACATTTATTTGTAATTTAAGTTTCTTTCTTTAAATTTAATTTAAAATATAACATTACTTTTATCTGATTAAAAACTTCATTCAAAAACTTGAGTCTATGTTTGAAGTTTTGAAGATTACTTCAAACAATAACAAGTTTGTAAAAGTTTAAATTTGATATTAGATTATGTAGAAATTGGTATAAATTACTATCAATTAACTTTTACCAATAGTATTAGAGTTGAGTCAATAAAAATTCAAATGAAAAATTCCTATCTTATGGTTATTCAGTGATAAATCTAAAATTAATACTTCAAATAAGCCCTTTTCTTATTCAAAGTCTTGAGTTGTACTCTTTTAGCTTTTAGCAAATGGAATAATTATTTGAAAAATGAATAATTTAGTGATTAAAAACTGGGCTTATACATTCTGAACTTAGACAATTCGAAGCGTTCCATATACTGTATATCTCAATAATACATTCATTGCTAGAAAAGAGTATATTAAAGAGGAGTTCTGTCCACTATTTTATATGCTATTGAAAACTAAATGTTATACGAGTTGAACTTTGAAGAACTTGGCTAATTTCAAATAAAGAATGGATTAAAGATATTTTCTTATAGATTTATTAGACTTATTCAAAAAATTCTAGCTTCTGTTCTAAGTCTATTTGCATAAAAATTTGATATATGTTTGCTAATTAAATTAGATTTAAATAACGAGTGTACTGATACTTAATATAAAATTTATAGTTATAGTTAAATTTATAAATAAAAAGAATAGGAAGCTCATAAAGTTACTAACTAGCATACACCATAGGCATGATTAATTAGCGCAGCTATCAGTAATATATTTACAATATTTTTGATTAAAATTTTATATTTCACAATTTGTTTGATTTTCTAAGTATTACTTATAGAAATAAGACTAATTTAGTTGAAAAGACTAATTATTCAAATTTATTTGATGGGCAGGATTTAGATTAGGCAAAAAGTTGAACAGTTAAGTTAGTACTAAATTAATTATTTTTCAAATTTCACGAATGAGAATTTAGAGCCTCCAGTGTTTCTCAATCAAGACTCGAAGGTCGAAATTATGTCACGACGTACAGTTGGTCCAGGAAAGATATGCAGAGATCCCGGATAATTCAGTCATAAACTTGAATCAAACATGAGGTGAATCTTAGAAATTCAAATGTTAATGAGCAATAGCATTGAATAGTAGTAATGAGTATTAGCATTGATTAGTAGTTATGAGTTATGAAACCCTTATGAATCCGCATCACTTCCGTAGTGATGGATACATGTCTTTCCTGGACCAACTGTACTGAACATTGTCTCAAACGATACATGTGTCAAATTCTGTTGAAATCAACTCAATTTTCATTAGCATGTAGGATGTTTTGATATGAATAATTTGCTATAATTATGTTTCATTAAAGTTTTTATTCTCATAGTCATATAAATTAGAGTATATGTATTTGATCTATATTTCTATGATTGCTTTCCTTTCTTGTAAGCTTTCATTGAGATCTTCAATCATTCAAAATTGAAACTTTTATAGCTTGAAAAGCAGGAAAACGATTATTGCAGATAAACTTAGGATAAGTGTATGCTTTTTTGGTACTTTACTAATAAGTGTCTCATACAGGATCAGTCAAAGAGTAACATGTATTTTTAAATAACATGACTTAAAAAAATAAACATAACTTAGTTATAGCTGTTTTACCCCATCTTCAACAGTTGTCTTGTGAAAACTTGTGGATCATTAAATCACAGCATTTTTAAAAAGTTTATGAGTTAGATTTTAGTGCTTTCCATGTATTAAATGTCAGTCTAAAAACTGTAGCTTATGGTGAACTATAACTATTTTGGCTTTTGATCCATTTCTCTTAATGAATGACTTTAACAGTAAAACACTATTAATATTTTAGTGATGATGACTTGAGTTGATCTTAATTTTAACTCAATATCGGTGGCGAACTATCACTATAAAGTTAGAAGCGCTGGTTTCACATGAAAGCTCATGCTTGTTTACTTATTTATTGTCCAAAGCTAAATACAGAATAACTTTTTAGTTTCAAAACCTAGAAAAATACTAATTATATACTGTACAGTATTAACATGATATGTGGTTATTGTGTGCAATTCATTTTAATTATTCTTCAAATCAAAATTCTATTTTTTTATCAATTCATTCGTTACTCTTAACAGAGAGCCTAAAGTCGTCGAGTAATAAACTGTGCATTACTTATTAGAGCTCATATTTTTGATTAATCAAATTCTCGAGTCTTAAATGTTTATTTACTTCGAGACTTAAGTTTCAACTATTTCTCTATTTTTCACAAGCCTTAAAAACTAAATATATTTCTTAAAGCGTTTTATTGTTCATTTCTAAATCTAGCTCTACGGCAGACTAGCCTTTGCTTAGAAATAATATTTGAAAAAAGCTTAACTATTTAATATAGTTTTGCGAATTAAGTCCACAACTTTTTTTTATTACTAATCTTTAGTTAAGGATCATTTTTTCAGTTCAAACTACATTAACTTTTTTGATGTAATGAATTTCATTTCTATTATTAATTAATTCATAAATTTGAAACAAAAGTTAAAGTGAATCACCAAAATTTTAATCTTTGATTCATGATTGTGGAAAATATTGAGAGATTAGAGCTGAAAAAGTCAAAACTTCGTGATAGAGATCGAGACTAAAGACCCGATACTGAGCTTTAGTTGTTATTATAATTATAAAAGAAAAATTGTTTTGAAAATATAAATATTTTGGTAATATTTGGCCTTTTTGTTATAGAAAGCAAGAGAAGATGCACTTAAGATGTGCATCACTTACATTTGTTCCTATGGTGCACTTGTTGCTTATGACTTCAATCGCATTTAAATTTATAAGTTCACAAGAAAAAGAAACGATTTCCGATTTTGAAGATTTTCCGATAGTAACGTCTCATTTGGATCGAATCAACCAAGAAAATATTGATCAAAATCGTTGGTTTCAACACACGAGTAGTTCTAAGACTAGAATAGGAAATCTGGGCATTGGCTTTGATAGCGCGGCAAACATTGAATTCGATCAAAACTCCGAACAATTCGATACAGTTTTGCCAAAGTTTTCTGGGGATGAAGTGGTCGATCATATGATTAGTACTGACGTGATTGAAAATCTTGATACTGAAGAGTTGGAAAAAATTTCAAATAAGTATAAGGATAGTGAAAACGACAAAAACGATAATAATAATGAGAGCACAGGATTTAGATCTCGAAACAACAGAAACCGCTTAACGCATAACACGGAGCTATTGGAACATCTGATTGAATTGTATAAATTAAAGTCTAGTAATGCTCTCGCAAAAAGAGGAGAAGGACCACAACTCTCTATTGTCAATCCATTGGATGTATTGAGACAGCGATTGCTTCTTGAATTAGCGCGAAGAAGAATGAAAGAAAATCAGGAACAAATCAATGCTAATGCAGAGATACTCAAAAAGATTGGAAAGAGAAGCATTGGAACCATTCCTCTATCAATCAATCATTTTAATAATGATTTTATTATCAATAATAATAGTTCTGCTAATAATAGTCATTTAGCAAACAAACGATACAATCAATTTTTGACACCAAACAAAAACAAGTCACTGAAGAAAAGTCAAAAAGTTAGAAGAAAACGGATAGAAGAGGTAATTATAAGGCTTTACATTACTTTTTGATCAATCATTAATATATCACTCAAAACGTTTGATTTTATTTGATTTTAGATTATTTTGGAATAATTTGATAAGTCTGTAAAGAAGATAAATCTAATAGTGTTATGGATTGCAATTAAATATTCAATAATTAATTGTTGATAATATTTTTCCCATTGTAACAAAAGAAAAAAAATCTCATCATTTTTTCATTTTTATTTTGTTTCATTTGCATTCAAAAATACATTTTACAAAACTATTGTACAAAGTAGTAGACAATAAGCAATTCTTTATTTCTTTTTAATTTAATTTTCAAAACGAATCAGTATTTTGTTGTTTTTATAATACATATAATTAATATATTCATTAAGTTCATTGTCTCTCAAATAATGTTGATTTTATTACTAAATATTTTTAGTATTTATTTATCACACATTCATTCAATTGTTGCATTGAGTTAGTTAAGAGAGTTGTGCATCTAATGTATCATATATTTATCAACTAATAAAGGAGATTTCACCACATTATTCTTCATTTGTCTATTGATTCATATCTATTCATACCCCATATAATGATAAGCTAAAAATGAAATGTAATGTACACTTCCTTTTTTCACTTTCTCCTATCTTAAAATACTTTTACTTTTACTTTTGTGTAATACACGTTTTTTGAGTAACCTGTCTCCAACCTGTCCTGTCCAATGGGGAGCGGATCTCAGTAGGAGTGGTAAACCGTTTACCTTTCCTACCTGTAAGTACGTCGTTATAAATAAATAATATCATTTTCACATGTTTTTAAAGGTATCACGTCAAAATGTCGCAGCAATAATGTCGTGCCAAAAATGTCGCAAACTATAAAATTATTCCAAAAATCCATAGAAATTGGATAATTCTTAAAAATTCATATATATATATATTGATATTTTATTGAAATATTTATCGAAAGTATTTAAAGAGGTCTAATTTAGTGGCTGAAAAGAAAATCAAACTTTTATAAGTTTACTCCAGAGACCGATAAATAGCTCTGAAACTCTTCCAGGTATTAATCTAGTGAATTAAACGCTTTTTAAGTATTTTATCTGTTTTCTCCTCAAAAGTGTCAGTATCAATTATAAAGCTTGTATTAAATTAAGAAATAGTATTTCATAAAATGTTTTAATTTCTTAACTACTAAAATTAAAATAGATTTCAACTTTCAAGAATTTTTCATTATATATAGATATTTGAATTTTTTGGTTCGCGACATTATTGTTGCGACATTTTGACGTGGAATCGTTTTTAAAAGTTAGTAATAAATAAACATTATTTTTGTGCCTTTTTAAAAATCCCGAAAAACCTGTCTCTACTCCGAAAAATTGATTATATTTATCTATTATGAGCTTTGAAAACTTCAAAAATTACTCATAAATTTTAATAATATTAATGTGTCTGTCATTCATTGTTTTTTCTTTAAACAAAGAAATAGATGTTCATTATGAATGGGTTTATAAGAGTATGCTTTTTCACTATGGGTTTTAATGTTTTTACGTATAATCAGTTAATTGAATTGATTGTTATTTAAGGTATTTTCGGAACTTTTAACTTTCTCAATGATTCTAATTTTATAATCTCTACTCACAATAAAATTTGTAATGTAAGAAAGTATATACCTTTCAAATATCTGAGAAAGTAAAAAAATTGAGTATACGATATATTGAACGGAAATAAAACGTCTATTGTTTTTATAGTTACTTACACAGTCGTAACCAACTATGGGACTAGGGTTATAGCCCCCCAGAGATTTTCAAATATTGATTTTTCAAGTGTAAAATTGAGAATCAGCAAAAGTTTTAGCCCCACCAGACATGTTTAGATGATTATTCAATAATTAACGTTTTAAAACTATAAACGTAGCTAAAAATTTAGATCTTGCCCAGTGTCGTAGCTACTATAGGGGTCAAGGGGTGGCCCCCAGAGATTTTTAAGCATCTAAGTGTAGATCTGTGAACATGTTCACTATAATGATCGTCTTATGGAAATTTTATGTTCTTTATAATTGGCCCCCCAGCCAAAAATTCCTGGCTACGGCACTGATGTTGACATTTAAATAATTTCAAACTATATCAAGATTTTCATGGTTTTGAAAATCGAAAATTTCGAGAGGTAGTCGAGACTCGAGATCCTAATTTTTGAAAATACCCGCCTCTAGTTTTTATACTTGTAAATACACATTTGTATAAATACTATATAAATACCTGCATAATATGGAATAATCACTTCAGTATATAGGCGTCAATAGTAAAACAAGTTACCAATGATTAGTTCAGGTTTTGTTCAGAATTCAGGATTGATTGATCAGGATTCAGTTCAGGATTGAGTGAATGCGAGTCCTGTAGAGTTTCGTACTTTATAGATATCGACACAAACTTACAGTTTCTTTGAGTTTTGCTAATAAGAAATTCTGCAAAGTTAATGATATCCAACAAAGTCTACAAGTTTTCCATTATTATTTGGGGAAAGATTTAAACATTAAATGTATTCAAATATTAACAAATATTATTCATATAAACAAAAAAATTAAATTCATTATATTTTGATTCAATAATCAAAATAAGAGTTTTTACAATAGATTTTATTAATTAAATTTTTCAATATATACAAAGTCTCAATTAGTTTTAAATGATTAATTTTTGGTTTTTATTTATTTATTTGTTTGTATTTATTTACGAATTCTACCCCTTTGTGTGGTTGCGCTTTAACAAAAAAAAATACATTTCTATTAGATTTAAGAATTTAACAGAAAGTTGTGTTGGATATCAATAGCATTATGTCATATAATGATAATTGTTGTTTTGATAGGATGGCTGAACATAAATGACATACATATATGCAAATCCTGCATTCGCTCAATAAAATAAATTGAGTCTCAATTGATCAATAGTTTATTGTTAAATTTCAAACTCTTATCTGTTGATAAAGTTTGTGAAAAACTTGTTATTAAGAGTAAGATTTTTTTTCTAATAAAAAATATTAAAAGATAAACAAAATAGACAGAAAGTTTTAATAATGTACAGTCCCTCGCATTGAATTTAGCCTTGATCCCAGATTATCCCAGTGATAAACTCAGATCAAACATTAGGGGAAACATACAAATTGGAACATTAATGAGTAATAGTATTGAGTAATAATGAGATCTGGATGATCCAGTGATAAACTCAGATAAAACATGAGAGTAAATAAAAATTTAAATCTTAATCAATAATAGCATTGAGTAGTGATAATGAGTTGTCAAACACTTACGAATTTACGTCATTTTAGGAATTATGAAGTCTAAACTCTATGCGAGGGATTTTACAATCAGTTGAAAAAACACACGCAGAGATCCGGATGATCCAGTGATAAACTCAGATAAAACATGAGAGTAAATAAAAATTTAAATCTTAATCAATAATAGCATTGAGT
>JAQFZT010002259.1:0-12151 GCA_034696325.1 Camisiidae sp. | reverse complement strand
ACGAAGACTTTCAAACTGATTGAAAGAGTGATTGATTTGAGAGAGAGGTGCGAACGAGAGGACAGTGTCCCTAAACTTACCAAAAAAGTACATCTGATTCATATAACACAAAACATTATTGCAAATCAAGTTTATTTGAGGGTAGGTTTAACTCGTTAATAGATATGATAAATAATTCAATTTATTTCTCAAGATTTTCATACAGATATATTTCAAAATAAATTTGATATTTATGTAATTTAAAAGTTTTTTAATGAAATTTCACTTAACATTAACAGCAAATGTGAGACTAAAATATTTGTCACTATCAAAAAAATTTATATTGACTTCAGGAACATATTATAAGTTATCGATTTAATAATCTTTGGCTAACTTTACTCTTTAGACACAATTATTAAATTTCCTCAATTGATATTCTGTAGTTTTTAAGCTCTTAAATCAATTTCCATTTCATTTGAACTTATTTTTTGATTCGGAAAATAACTGCCGCAGAGATTAAGTAAAATATAAGCCAAACGAAAGTTACTGAAAATCCCATCCAAACGCCTGAGTCTTCAAAATTCCAACCTCTAGATAAGACATGCCTCAAGGTTTCTGTTGGCAAAGTTTGAGGTTGAATATAACTAAACCATCTGATCCAATAGGGCATCGCTTCCAACGGCCAAATTATTCCTGAATTTTAACAATCATATAAGACATTAACTCTAAATCTTTATAAATATCAACATTCAAATCATCTCAATCTATATATAACTTGAGTTAAAGAGCTCTGAATAGTTTGAATTTTGAAAATTGTGTTCACTCTTACCGCTTAAAATTAGATTAGGATAAAATGTTCCCAAAATCATCATAACTGCTGTATTTTCCTGTTGGCAAAGGGCTGATACTACCAAACCTATAATATAACATCATTTTTATTCATCAAATAGTTCTAATATTTTTCCAAAGATTATAAGTCATTGATCATTAAGTAAAAAGAGAATTCTCTGCTCAAAATTGCACATAATTTATATCAAAAGTCAAGAGTCTTATGAAAGTTTTCGAAAATTCTTAGCAAGAAATGAATGCGTGAATACATAAAAATAGTTACTTTACAAGGATTTTATACTGAATGTTTCCAATACTAAGTTAATTGAAATATCAGTCATAATGAACTTAGTTCTCACTTTAATTGGCAATTAAATTTGCATTTAGTTTTTGATTCAGTCAATCAATAATTATTAAACTTGAGATTTCACTCAATATTTTAAAGGGTTTATTTGTTTGTTATCGATTTAACTTCAATTAATTTTTATCACTTTCTCAACCCTTAGAACTTGAGATGATTGAAAAGGTCTAAACTAATTAATGTTTAATCAGTTTATCTATAAATCAGAAATTTATAAAATCGTTGTGAAGTCACTTTTGTGAGGCATTAATTTCGTGTAAAAGGTTTAAAAATTCTTTTCTCATTCGATTCGTTCTTTTTGGGATATCATTCGTATACCACTTTTAGTGCATTTATTTATATTTTTTGAATTATCTTTTTTTCTTTAAGAGGAGAAGCACTTAATTGATTGTTTATTGAGGACAATGCAATCTCAATAGTTGTGGAATCTTTGACATTGACTATAAATTAATCTTTTCATTCTTAAGTTTGAAAACTATTACAAAGCCTCTAAAAATAATTGATTTCAATTCTCAGACTTTTAATTTCATTGAATTTGAAACCTTTGATTTCGATTGAAAACAGCAAACATACGCTAAAAATATCGATACTCACGAGTTAGAGAAAAGGAAAAAAACTAATACAATGAGTTATAAAATAGATTCCATAAGGATTTTGTTAGAAAATGTTTGGTACCGCCCATAACATAACCTAATAAAGTTTGATAAGCGTTTCCTTGAGCAGAGTTTGAAATATTTCAAACTTGAATTTCTCAACCATGCGATGGAAAATTTTCAAGTAATTAAAAAAATCTTTTCGATTCGATTAATATGTTAAGTGAGAAATAGAAAAAGTGAAGTTTGCGCTAAAGTAAGTTTGAAAAAATCTAACCGAATGCCATTCCAGTGGCCCCCTGAAGAAGTAATAGCAGAATAACCCAAACAAACGGTCCACGACTTGGTATATCAAAGACGAGGAAAGTAAACACAAGCACTAAAACAATTTGTATAACCATCACAAATATCTGAACCAATGCGTGTGCAAACAGAATTTGAAGTGTGTCCACACCAGCGACAAGACTTCGCTCGAAAAGACCATCTGTATTGAGATAACAATTTAATATTATAGGTATTCAAAAATAAGTTCATTAGTTTATATACAGATATATTTATAAGTTTTCATAATTTAATTCACTCGAATTAGTATCTGCTTTGCTCAGCAAAAGGTCAAAGTTTAACTGTCCTCAGTAGTAGTCCTTAACTGCTCTACTCATTACTGTTTTACTATCATTATCATAGACTCGATTTTTCCGTGTTTTATCAAAAAACCAAAATTCAGTTTCTTATATAATGCTTATAATGCTTGAAAGATTATTATCTAATCCTATTTTACACAAGAAGAGACCTTTTCTTAACTTATAATAGGCTTTTTCATACTGTGTAGGTATAGGCAGGTGTACTGTGCATGTACTGTAACTAATTATTTAATCGACACTCCTCTTGAATAATTTGTTCGGATTTTAAAAAGTAATCATTACTTTCTTAAGTCGATTATCAAAATGATAGACTGCTATCCGGAAAGAGAGAAAATGACATCTAAATTGACTGTTAATGACTGAATTTATGAGAGCAATAATAAACACGATTAATTTGTACTATAAATACCTCGTCTTTCAATAATGAAAGCTAAAGCTGTCAATCCAGTTGCCATTATATAACAAATGCTGACAACAACTCCCGGTGCCATATACTCAAGATATCCTTGATGTTCAGCTTCACCATAGACTGGTGTTCCGAGCTATAAATCATATAATTAGTTCAATCAAACCAATAAAAGCCTTAATTATCTTATTTTTGTGTATTTTAAAAGAGTCCATAAAGAGTTTTTAGGTCGATGTGTGAAACTATTCTCAATCATAAGTTATTATCTTTCCGGTCGATGAGTCGGTACTTTTCTCCCACTATTAACCACTACATTAACTCAATTAATTGTTGAAAGTCAATGTTGCGGAAAAATGATTTAACTCCTAATTTTTTTCAGAAATGAGTTATAATACATTGTCTTACAGCTATTGGAAGCTCAGCTAATGCTGGATTTCGCCCTAATATATTGAGTGTGTCCTTTGCAAACGCTTGAAATGCTTCTCGAAATGTCCTTTCCATTGTATATGATATTTGTTGATCTGAAAATATTTTGATTTACAAGGATTTTGAAGAAATTGGAAACTCGCAAGAGATGACATACTTGTTAAATCGGGATAAATCCTGATAGTACTGCCTTCAATGGTCACGTTATCAACTTCTTCTCCTAATATCATTCTGCGGAAGTAAATCAAGGAAATCGATAATTGATATTTAAGTTTAAATTGAGGTGTTATTAATAATAAGTTACCTCCTCTGCAGATTGAGGCTAAACCGATCGGGAATATTCAACACGCCCCTAATGAACAAGATGTGTGAACTAAATCATTATGTTTATGGCTAAGAGGCAGAGCACTTAAATATCGATTCACTCTGATTGACCACCTTTTCAGGTTTCTTACAAAAGCTCTTTTTTCTAATTTTAGTTTCAAAATTTCATAACAATACTTATCAATCAAATCTCATATAATTAATTATAGGGTATTAACAATAGCATAAATAGCATTTATTAAAAATCTATTCATGAATGCATTATAAATATTGTTTCATGTTTTCCGTCATTTGAATGATTGTTCCCTTGAATATGATTTGTAGTAATTTATAACTACTGAATAGATTGTAGTTCTCATAAAGTTAGGCTCCGCTTAATTGATTCATTCAATTATAGTAAAAATGATTTGACTGCAGAAATTAAAACAGGAAATCGACATTTGAATCTCTATTTGATAGGAATATAGGACAAAAAGCAGAAAAACTAAAGCAAATCTTGACGCATACCACATGTCTCCCCTCTTCACAGCAGCTATTGCTTCATCGAAAGAACTAAAATTGTGCTGAAATTATATTAAGCATAACTGTTAAAAGCATTTAGTTTTTCACTTCAAGTCATAGCAAACCTGATGAACCAAATATGGATTGATTTTTTCAAGAAATATTTTGCTTAGAAATGGTGGGTCTTCTTCATTAACAATGGCAACATTAATATTGAATGGATCGGCGCCTATGCATATGCAAAATAGTATCACTTGTATCGCTGGTAATGCGAATTGGAATAGTAATAAACTAGAATAAAATGTCAAATTGAGTAATGGTTTATGAAAAATGATGAAATAGTACTTACGGTATATTTCTGCGAAGTCGAGTAAAGTTTTTCCAGGCGACTGCCATTGTTGTTGACCAGTATTCCCCGAAACCGATTCTTCTTGAGTCATATTTAGCTCCTCTAGACATTGTGCCAAATAGTATTGGATTTATGAAAAGTCCATCTTTTTCGACGAGATGTGTAGTTGAAGAATTGATGGCTCGGGTAGGAGTAGGTGTTGGAGGTAAGGTATAACTTGTTTCCTTATTTCCAGCGTATAATGAAAATACAGATGGAAACTATTGGAATCAACATTTAGTCTTAAAGCAATTGAGCAAAGTTTTCAATATTCACTTTAAGGCCATTTTTGAGATCCCCATTCGCGGCCATTTGATGAAAATGTTGATGAGTTGGATGACCAGTTGAATCAGTGGTGTCGGTGACAGTGATTGTATGAGGCGCTAAACCTGTACTATTAGCCAAAGCCGCGGCTTTTATAGACATATCAGTCATACATAGTTTTAAAAAGACATCTTCCAGAGAGTCCAAATTGTACTGTGACATAAGATCTTCTGGTCCGTTCTCAGCCAACAGTTTTCCTTGTCTCATAAGTCCGACAACATTTGCCTGACGCGCTTCTTCTATATAATGTGTTGTTATGATTACAGTTATTTTTTCTGTTTGAGTCAAAGTTACTAAATGTTGCCAAATGCTGTCCAGTTAACAATTAATCATAAGTTAGTTTTAAGCTATAATACTCTGCATTTTACAAGTTACCTCTGTCTTAATAATGGATCTACGCCTACAGTTGGTTCTGAATTAAAAGATAGACGAGAAAATTAGTTCAAATTTCAACATATTTCAGGAAATAGAGCTAATTTACCATCTAGAATAAGAAGTGGTGGAGAATGTACTAATGCTGCGGCTAAAGATACTCGTCTTTTTTGTCCACCGCTAATAAGTAAAAATTAATCGCCAATTAGTTATGTTGCTTACAATTTATGAATGAGAGCCCTATTTAAGCTCAAATTGGTTATAGAGAACTCCAACAAAATTTTATCATTTATCAAAAGTATTCCAACTATGAATAGAGTTTTTGATAATATAATCATAGAAAATGGTCAAATTAGCTCTTAGTTCTTATAATCGATCAAAACATTAGTGATTTCAGAAATAAAGTCACTTTCTCTGTATTTTTATTCCTCAATAGATTAATCCTTTTTAAAGTTTAAGTTTTTCTCTTTTCTATTAATGAAACTTTCAAATAAATGATTGATTGATGCATAAAAAACATCTCATTCTAAAGAGTGAATTATACAAATAATTTCAAATGAATAACAGAAAAAATGTTTCACTTATTAAACTTTCCTAAAGCTTTAAATATGAAATATCTTATGTTTATCGAAGACCTGCTTAACTACTTAATATACGCCCGAATAGTTCGAAATGATTATGTTTGCGAAGTGAAAACGAAAGCTGTGGAAGCATTCATCCAAATGAAAAACATGCTACAGTTCCTGTTGTTAAAAATGGGGACAAATAATACAAACAGCCTCGAGGCTCGAGCTTTGATCATTTAATTAGAGAAGCTTTAATTTAGTTGCAACGGATTGATTGCTTCCATCAATTGAAGCTGAATTATTACCTCAAGTTAACAACCATTCTTGTTTTGTTCGGAAGATCCAGAAATGCCAGTAAAAATTCTATTCTTTCCTTCAGAAAACGGGGGTCAAGACGAAAAAGTCTTCCAAAATAAAGTAACGTTTCTTCAATAGTAAAATCATCGTAAACAGCGATTTCCTAAACGGAAAAACAAAAAAATTGGGTCATTCACTTTTATGACTACAACTATTAGAAGAGCTTTGTGTTGAAAATAACAATACATATATGGGAGTGCATACCTGTGGCATATAACCTATCGCTGGTCCTGGAATTTGACTTCCAGGTTCGTTCGGTTGGAACCCGAAAATTCGGACATAGCCTTGATCTGGCTTTATTCGACCGACAAGACATCTCAATAAAGTTGTTTTACCGCAACCACTCGGACCCAGTAATCCATAACTAAATTCAATTCAAAGTTTCATATTATAGTAAAAGATATTGTGATTCATAATAATATCTTAGAAGCTAAACAACTCATTAAGAAGCATATGATTTGTTAAATTCCTTTGAAATGTTGAGACTAGAACTTCAATTTGATGAGAAACTGCTATGAATTCTAAATGCTTCACCTGAAAGTTCAATTAACCGAATATCTCTGACCCCTATTAAACTCATAGCGGGCTACAGTCGTGTTTGAAATTTGTTTCAAAATTTTAATGATCCAATTTTGTGCTCAAAAGTAACAAAAGTGCATTTTTCTCATTCATTTATAAACGAGGAAAAGTAAAATCGAAAACATCTATTTCTTTGCACTTAGTAATAATGAAATGAAAATAACCTGCAAAGGAAATGGGATTTTTTCGATGTTGCACTAGTTAGAATCAAATAGTATTTCACTATCTTTTAAATCTTGGGATTTTACACGCTTTAAAAGTCTATTTAAATTATAGGCAAATATGACTAATATTTTGGAAAATAGTTACTTTGCCTTGAGTTTGAGTGATAAGCAAACATATTAATTGACACAATAATGCAATTAATTTACATTTTCTAATAGTTATATATCTGTAATTATGCAAAAAAATCATTGTTCACTAAACAATTCTGCGAAATATAGAAATAATTAACTTGAAGTTTTGTGGGGGAATTGTTTACTCAAAAATGTGCACTAAAGGAACTAACAGAGTATTTATTCAGCCATTATATTATGATTTGAATTGTTAAGCAAAAAATTAACACAAAATCCAGTTTATCTATCATGTTATAAGCTTTGAAGCAGTTCACATTTTTATCTAAAAATTTTGCTTTTCTTATTGCTATAATTTAAGTTTTTTATCTTAGTAATTATTTTGACTTCAGATAAATAATCAATTTATGAACTTTCGCTCAATTGTTGGCATTTCAGTACCAAAACTAAGTTAATGAAAGTTTTTACTCTTTGATTGTGAATTAAAGTTTCTTCCTTTAGAAAGTCTGATAGTGTGAGAAATATCGATTCGTATAAATGTGAAAATGTATAAATTAGCTTTTCTTTTCATTAGACGACAGTTTTGCATTTTATTCCAATTTTTATTGTATCACGAGTTCGTTGAATAACTGCCGCAAACTTTAGTCTACATTTGACTTATTCTATTCTATATAATAACTCCTAATTTTTAGTTGAATTAAGAATGGACTACATTTGAATGATAAAGTACTGTACAGACTGTTAAAAGACTACATACTGATAAGTGAGTACAACTTAATGGAAATTGTAAACTTATATCAGGTTAAAGTGATATTCGGAACAATTATCTGATCGCTTCATTGATCATTCTGAATAAGAATCAACTTTTAATGCAATTCAAATACAAGAAATAAAGTAAAGAACACTTCATTTGAATTATTAACTGAAACCATAGATTAATTGAAATTATATTTGTTGAGTTGACTCAAATTTAATTTCATGGTTCAGTAGTTGTGAAGCTTTAAACTGACTTTATCTAAGACACTGCTTTCACTTTTAACAATACTGGAAATTAAGTCAACATCACTATCAACAGGTAGTCATTACTATATAATTAGTTCAGTGCAACGGAATGCCTGTCACCTTAAATTTGATTATTATTTTTAGTTACTATTTAGAAGTCGAAATGACTAATTCGCTTCCTAAATAACTTATAATTAAGTTATCATTTTTCTAATACCACAAGCCATGTGACTATTTAACTCAAATCTTTCTATTTAAGAAACCCGTTAACCTATAAAACTCTTTAATTAAAAATATAAATTCATATTCAACTTTTTAAACAGCAAAAAATAGCAAATTCTTCTGTTTGTATAACTGAATAACTTATAAAAGTAAACAATTTTGTTATGATATTTTCTTGTAATTTTCAAAACTGCTGTCTTTACAGTATTGTAGTTATCCTTTAGTTCGCAACCTCAATACAATAAGTCGGAAAAATGACTTATTAGAAAATATGGGACACTTAAAGGCAGAAGTGCTCAATTACAATCAAATTTTAAAATCATATCTATTCTGAATCGACAGTTTATTGTCTGGAAAAATCTTAAAAATTTATATTAAACGTGATTAAACATATTTCAAAAGATGTTTGTGATTTCAATACTAATTCTGTGTCTAATCTTAGAATGACTTCTCTATCATGAGTGGAAAAACTTTTTAAAAAGAACAAAAATTTTCGGATGAAGAAACTCGAGGAAAATGCAAAAAAACTAATCCATGTTAAGAGAAAAGCTAAAATATGATATTTATGTTTCGAATAACAAGTTTTTCTTCATTTTTATCTAAGTTATCGATATAAATAGAATGAGAACCATAAACACCACCAAAAAATAGCAAAAAACAAAGTTTTGGAAATTAGAGAGTAGAATGACTTACATGGCAGCCTCGGGAACATTTAAATCTATTCCATTTAAGATGACTTTTGCTTTACTACCTCTTCCATAGGAAAGCTTTACTCGACGAACTTCAACCGCAGTCCTCTGTGTTGGCGGAACACTTAACTTCCTATCATAAGCTGGTCTATAAGAACATAGAGTTACAGCATTTCTTTCAGTGGTGGCATCGACTTCAGTCTGATGAGGCATTTTTTCACTGATAAATTTCTCACAAAGTTATAAAAACAATAAGTTAACAAATATTCAACATCCCTAACACTCCAATAATTATTAAATGCATATCAAAAGCTCTGAATGAAAAGTTAGAATTACTTTCCTTATAACTTGTAAACTAAGTTTCTCACACATATCTAGTTTGGTCTCATACTTGTGTTATTCGACTTTCACTATTTATCTAAACAGGTTTTCGCAGTTTTCATATATAACATACGATTCGAGAATGGCTGACGTAATGATTACTTTTTCTTAGCGCTTTTTCCATCTAAACTATTGCGTCCTTGCGTTGCATTGCGTTCAGGACAGCCAATGCATTGGGTAGACGGGAACACATGCTTTACTAGCTATGGGATAGCCTCGAGCTTAATAAAATAGTGTTTCTAGGTTTTTACACACCAAGCTTATGCTATGTTCTCCTGCTTGCTTAAGCAAATACATCTCAGCATAGCTTAAGTCAAAAGATGTTCGCACGTCGGCCTTTCTTTACATTCTCCATATTCATCAATATCTTCTCATCATAAACTCAAGTCTAGCTTTACAATTAATAGAGTATTAGGGTTAATACGGAATAATTTAATGCATCCAATTTAAAAAGGTCAGTAAATTTAGAGTAAATCCTCACAAAATTCATAGCAATTCTAATCTAAAGAATGTAATCTATTTTATCATTGATTTTTTCATCGAAAAATTTGTTCTGAATCCTTTGTTTTAAATTTTATCTAATTTTTAATTATTTTGATTTGAAAATAAAATCTGCTTAAAATCAATTAATACTGAGTTAATTAAATATTTAGTTTGGATTTTGACATTTTGAGTTTTGACGTTTTGAACAGATGTCGAACGACTAATATCTAAAAATATGAATATTTACTCCGAATGGGGTCATGGAGGTGAGGTTATTTACTGACCTTTTTAAATTCTTCGATGCATTAAATTATTCCGTTTAACTCTCTATTAACCCTATTTCTAAGGTCTAATCAATTTTTTCATAGTGGATACTATACCAGGCATTACAGTTCCTCAAATTATGTTCAAAAATCAGAAGCAAATATAATATAATGTTTGATATTAAAAAGTTTATCGGCCTGAGAGAGCATTATTATAAGAAATAATGTAATGTAAGAAATAATTGTATATTAAAAAAGTTCAAATAATGAGCTATTAGTTGACAAAAATAACATATTATCTATAAATATTCTTTTTTGCTTTTTTAAATAATTACAAGAGGATCTCATTCTTTAACTGCTTTTACATATCAAATTATTAAAGCTCGACCCTTGAGCGCGAGCGTTTGAAAATCACTCAATACAATTAATACTGCATGAGAAACAATAAATCTGTGAATGCTTTCAATAAAAATCTCTGTAATAATTATAATTAAATCTTTCTGTCAATAAAAGTATCGCTGACTACAAATTATTGACGAATCTTTCCTTACACTTAAGAGCGTGAGCTTTATAAACAATTCGAAATCTCATAATAGCTAATCTTCTCCTTAACCAACACAAGAGTTAATATACGAAAAGCTTTTAAAAAATGTACCAAATTTTAGCATTTTTTTTAATATCTATTTTATTTTTATTGATTGGATTCATATTATCTGTATATGAGAAATCGTATGCGAAGAAATCAGATAAAAGTCCAGTTATATATCACGATAGTTGCGATTCAAATATAGCTAAATACGAATATTTAATTAAAATAACATTTGGAAGAATGAGAGGAAACTTTAGTTTTGCGAAATGCAGTTTTATAGTTGTATTATTGACAACAACCAAAAGAACGATCACAACTTTTGTTATAACGCCGAATATGTTCTCTAATCATTTGATTCAAATCGATGGAACCGATCAAAAAGTTTTGAAGATAGTACTGCTTCGCGAAGAAAGACTGGAAAATATTGGAAGATTCAGAGTTTATCATGACATCTTTGATGGCCAAGTCTTCGTATATAAATTAGAATTTCAAGATTTAAGAACAGATTTTTACACCAGAGCTGATATTAACCAATTCATAAAACAATTATCACCGAATTCGCCATCAGGAGACCAACAATACAAGAGTGTAGCGCAACCCTCTAGTGATACACTTGTTTCAGGAAGATCTCTATTATTAAATGAATGGCAATATTTATCATTAAGTTATTTGTTTTTAAATTCTGTGTTCTCTATTGCTATTATAATATTTATTGATTGCAATGAAAATCCAGTAATTTGTTGGTTATTTGAATTATTTGGTAGAGATCCATATTCTACTGGATGTATGGCTGGAGTCGTTGCTTGTTTATCAACTGCTGGTTCGGCTACTATTTATCGGTATTACATAAATGTAAAACTTAGCAAATCCTTTAACATAGGTGTTTGGCTTCGCGTCAAATATCTATTCATGGCTTTGACTATTGTTTCTGCTTTTATATTTGGATTCTTGTCAGCCATTTATGTGGACATAAAAGTCAGTGAAGCAAAAGACAAAACATACAGTAATTGGTTGAGGAGTATCATAATGAGCACAATTGTAACTATGTTTTTTGGAGCAACTTGTGCTATTATTGCATACTATTATCATTTTTTCTCTCATACAAAACCCAAAAGAACATGTCAAAAATGAACAAATATTCAATTCCCTATAAAGTCAATACGTAAAAGTCAAAAAGTAATATAATTTAACAAATTTCAACATCATTTTCATTTAGTATTTAATCTCAAGTCTCTATAACGCAAAAGTTCATAAAACTTAATTGATTTAAGGTTTTAAATATTCAATAAATGATATTTTCAAAGAATTGCTATCAGATTAATAATGAATTTGAAGAAATGCAGACTTGAAATAAGCAAACCTACCTCGAGGTACTCCACTGATAGCTATCAGTTGTAGAGAATATGTTTCATAAAGAAAATCTTTTATTTTTCATTTTTTAATATCTCTCGAAAGTCAGAACTATTAAACTCCAATTTTCTCAACTTTTTGATTGCGAACATTTTTTCAGAAAAACGATCGCTTGGGTCTTAAGGCGATTTTGGTTTTGAAAAACTTAAAAGCCTTAATTGAAAAAACATGTTT
>JAQFZT010002258.1:0-12152 GCA_034696325.1 Camisiidae sp. | reverse complement strand
TTCAATAATTATATGATACTATTCAGCATTCACTTCTTGTTTTGCAAAAATTTAGCACTTCAATCAAATTAAAATTTAGAATCTGGTTGTAATGAATGACCACCAATTTATGAAACAAAATTTTTTTCAAATATTTACTTTTTATGCCAAAAATGTTTTTAGGGTTTTGAGATTTCTGGTTTGCGACCCTATTCATGGCAACAATTAGAGTCAGTCTATTAAAATTGAGAAATATAAATATAGTTGAATTAATCGTTTTCAGCAAAATTTTTATTTGTATTTTATACGTCAAAACGTTACAAGTCTTGATTTGAAAAATTGGAATTTTGTCAGAAATTCAAGTATAGATGGCCTAAACCATTAATTTATGTGTGACTCAATTAAAATAACTGTCAACTCGTCACTGATAAGTTTGAGCTTTAAAAGTTTCAGTTGCATTATAGACATAACTTTTATAAATATTGAATTTAAATTTTCTCTTCCAATTTGATTTGGAAGAATAATGTGTAGCTTCAATGATTGTACAATAAATGTCATGAATAACTTATGAAACAATCTTTTTAGTCAGTGATATACTTTGTGTGCCAAATGAAAATAAGAGGTTTATTAATGATTCTCAACCTATCTTAAATCAATTGGTTCTGAATTATTTATAGTTAATGTTCTTCTGAATATCGGGAACACTTTATAGAATATGCTTGAGTTTGAATTAGTTTTTATTTATTACAAGAATAAAGTGATGAAAATAAATAAATAATGATGACTTTTGACTAATGAAAAAGCCTTTTGAGGTTAAACTTACCATTAATTCCTTAATCGCAATTAAGTTAATGTTATTTATTCCAAAGTTTCACCTCAAAAGCATTGGTAAAGCTTTTTTAGTTACTAAAACATAAGTTAAACACAATATTGATTTTCATTTAAATCGTAAAGCATTTTTTTGCAAACAATGGTCACAAATCTCTGCACTGACTGAGAAGAATATATAGAATAACTTTTTTGACGTAATGCACGATAAAGTAATTGATTTTATTCAAAGCCTGCGTTTTTGAAGTCTGAAGATAACAAAAATGCTCATAAGATTATTCTCATATTTATTATAGATTAACTAAATGATGACTATTGAAAATTATGACTTAATTTTCCAAATATTCCACTCATAAAGTACTGGGATTTGAGTGTATGGAACATATACTGAGTCTAAACTGTATATGAGTGGTCTATGCATATTGTGGTCATATTATGGTCTGTAGAAACAATATGAAGATTAATTTAATGTCTAAACTTCTTATTCAGTGAAAATATATTAGAATTGAAATAAAATATTGAAGATCTTTTGTTATTAACTTTACATTTAATTCTATAAATTCCATTCTCTGATTCGTTTCTTATTAGATGTTTATGATTGACTCAAACCCTTGAAAACTTTACCAATTCTTTCTCTCAAGCCTTTAATACAGTATATGGTAAGAAAATTCTGGGTTTTCATCGGTTGTTATAATCAAATTGTCAATTCTGTTGAAACTATTGTTCGTTAGCTTTTCAATCTTATTATCAATTAGTTATTCGGAACAATCTCTTATTTTCAAAGTTTGACGAATTTTTCAAATATTCTTTGTTAAAATTTATTTACTATAAAAAAATACGAATTAATTGTGAATTTTGAACTGATCCGATGGTGTGAATGCAATTTAAAAAGCGATTAACATTTGTAGGTTTCCCACTAACATGTTATTCGGAACGGTTTTCGAGCAATTCTTAATACAAGTCTTTATAGAGAAAAGTCCAAAAATGATTTCCTTATCTCAATATTTTCGTGTACTGAAGTGAATATTATGTAATTTGGTATCAGATGTTAATAAATTCGAAAAATTAATCGAAATTTGCTATAAAGCTATCTAATAATATGAATTTCTCGTCCACATAAATAAACAAAATATTAAAATTTTCTTACTTTCTTGTACTTTACAGTACAAGAGTTTTTTCTAATTAAATAATAGCAATATTCAACTCAAACCTATAAAAGAGCACAAGTTTTAAAAATGTGAAAATTTTGATTCAAAAATGAAATTCTTATTATGAACTTCTCTTCTAACTTTTGTTAGATCTGAGTGTTTTTTGATAAAATTTATAACTAAAAAAAATAAATTACAAGAGTTTTCAATTTTGTTAGGATTTTGTGATAGAATGAATTTGAGTGAACAATGTTTGGTATTAGTGTTGGAGTTATAAACTTTCTCGAAGACAAAATTTCTTATCGAAAAGCGAGAAATTTTCTTTTTATTTCCTCAGATAAATAAAATGAAATTTTAGTTGGATAATGAGTATGAGTAATTCAAAACAAGCATATTTAGCAAGTATTAGTACAACTATCACCTGAACCTCCCAAATAAATAAATAAATTTTTAATATAATTCTCAATGGCTTCAGATGAAGGTTTATAAAAAAAAAAGTACACCATTAAATTTTCTTAAAAATTTTGAAACATGTTTTAAAAAGAAATCAGATATTTTGTGAAAGTGAAAAATGAAAACCAAAATCTAAAATATAATTATTTGTCTGAACCTCCTATTGAAATTCATGAAATTTCAAAAAATATTAAATTTATAGAATTGAAAAATTCATTACAAAGGATTATATAAATTTTGATTTTCAAATTTATTCATGAAATTTTTAAAATTTTATAATGAAATGTTATTAAAGATTGACTGTAATTTAATGCGAGTTAACTTTAATATTGATATTTTTAACTAATGGTGTGAGGACTCGACTAACAATACCTTAATTGCCAAAATATGAAAGTTTCAGAAAAATCTCGTAATTTCACTATGATTGAAGTGATTGATTGTTGTAAAAATTACTAAACATAATCTGATGCTTTTATCAATTTAATTCTTAATTGATTAACTATTAGAGCAGGAGTCATAATATTGGGTCAGTCTTGTATACAATTAACATGTGAGTCAGGTCATATTTTTAATGAAGAAATATTGTCGAGAAATTTTCCAACACTAGTTTGGTATTCTTAGAGCAAAGGCCAAATTGGTTCTGAAAGTAATGGTTTATAAGTTATGTCCGTAAGTGAAAGTTTCATATATTTCATTAAAAGAGTAATATAATACAAATGCATTAATACTCTCTTGTGAAATAATGTCCGGATCGAATAATTCAACAGAAAAAAAATGACAAACTCAGAATTATGAATCCGATTGTTTGAATTGTTTCTTTGCTTAAAGATGTTTGAATTTAATTGCACTGACAAACGGAAATGACAAAACTATTAATAATTTTAGTTAGATTTTCTCGAAACTTGAATAAAACTTAATTCTTCTAAAAAATATTCATTGTTTTAAAACTTAAGTAAAGTTGTCAACAATTTGAAACTTTAAGGAGAATTCTACAGAAACTTTAGAACTAGAATTAACTAAATCGTGTTTTGAAAAAATTTATCATTGAGATGACTTCTGCCGCACGACACCAGAAAAATATAAAAATAAGTGCAATCGATAGCTCTCGATGAGACAAGTCGAACAATACCATTTTTAGTTCTTGAGATACGCATACTTTTCAAAATATTAAATTTATAATAAAGTAAAATGAGTCAAAATTAAGTCAATGAAGTATTGGATATGACTTTTTGACTTGTGTTAGGCTGTGAGAGGTGATTATGTGGAACATTTATTTTAATATTTTGAAAAGTAGGCGTATCTCAAGAACGGACCACTAAAAATGGTATTGGTCTCATCGAGAGCTATTGATTGCATCTATTTTTACACTTTTCTAGTGTCGTGCGACAGAAGTACATCTCAATCTTAAATTTTTTCAAAACAGATTTGGCTAATTCCAGCTCCAAAGTTTTGACTTACACTGTATAAGAAATTATAGAGAATAAAGATAAAGGTTAAGCAAAAAATTAGATTTCATTTCTTTAAGTTTCAAAAAACTCATTCATATTCATTTATCATCACGAACTGCATTTCTCAAGGAATTCTCATATTTGTTATTAAGTCTTTTAAAACTTTCTTTGTTTTTAGTGTAGGCCTTAATTAATATTTGAAATTCGATTTCATTTTATTGAAGAAAATCAATTTTGGAATAATATATGAGAAAAATTACAATTTTATGAATACATCAACTTTCAAGTCAATGAAAATTTGAGTGAACTAAATATGATTAAGAAGATTTATTAACATATCCGAGAATCTGCAAAATATGTAGAAATATCTCAATGATATCGATATATAAACGAACGGCACCCCAAATATATTCTTCGGGACCCAATTCATACCTTTTACCACCAAGAATTAGTTGTGTATCGTATAAGAGGTACTAAAATTAAGTAAAGTAATAATTGAGACATTTATAATATTTGCAATAATTAATATTTGATTAAATATGATAAATACCAAAGAGAAAAGAAAAGCTCCAGAAACAGATAATACTATGAGCCATGGCTTCATATCTTTTTCATCTGCTGTAATTGCATGCATGACTCCAAAAATGACAAGTCCCATAATCACATGGATAACCCCGAGAAGACATAAAACGAGTCCGCAATTTGTAATATCGAACTGAATACAAATTTTTAATCAAATCATTATTTTAAAAAAATTAAATTTCAAATTTCAATGTTTTATTAAAAGTTACGACCCATGGAGTCATCGCTAGAAAAGTGATAGCCGTGACGACCACACCAGTGATTATAAAAGCCAATAAAATATTGCTCCCATAGTATTGACAACAAATGATTCCAACGACAACGGTTTCACCGGCTGTCTTCAGTTTCATATTAAAAGTTTCATCAATTCCATAATAGAGTGTAATTGAAATTTCATTAATAAAATATATTACAATATTAAAAATCTTGGTATAAGTATACCTGAGGACACCACCTCCGATTCCATCGAAACTCGGCATACATATGTATTTGCGGCCGCTGCTAACGAATATGGAAGAATTTTTGTCCTATACTCAACAGTTCCAAAGATATGGCCAAATGAAAACATCGAAATCCTATAGTAATTTGCTTTATATAATTGCACTCATTATGAATGAG
This sequence comes from Camisiidae sp., assembly GCA_034696325.1. Classification (NCBI taxonomy): domain Eukaryota; kingdom Metazoa; phylum Arthropoda; class Arachnida; order Sarcoptiformes; family Camisiidae; species Camisiidae sp. Next base: position 7,096 of record JAQFZT010002258.1, on the reverse strand, counting down.
GTATACCGCGCGCTAAATAACTATTGTTATTACTATATAACTCTCATTTAAAAAGTTGAGTTAATACAGGGAGAAAACCCAAGGGTTTTCTTAGCGATCGACCGGTTAGGTGGTCGACAAAGTTTCAGCCCATTGCACAAGGGAATTATCAAATGAATCGCGCGCTCTAAATGTGTTATTATTTCTCTGATATTCAATATAAAATTACTATAGGATTTCGATATCTTCATTTGGCCATATCTTTGGAACTGTTGAGTATAGCACAAAAATTCTTCCATATTCGTTATCAGCGGCCGAAAATACACATGTATTCGATGGAATCGGAGGTGGTGTCCTCAGGTATCCAAAATCTTACGAATAATCCCAGAAGCATGAAATTGAGGGGAACTGTTTTACGACAAAACTCAAAACATTTTAGTCCACATAATGTGCAACAAGTGGTAAGAGCTCTGATATAGTGAAGAAACAATTTGATTAGAAATTAAATGAAAAATTATTAGAATTATAAGTTGAAAATAGCTGTCAATTAGGATTTAATACCCGGTAATGAAAAGAATCGCTGCAGTGGCCTGTCCTGACTTGTTCTCCGTCTCTTTTAATGTTTTAAAATTGAGGTCGTCTTTAAAACTTCATGAAATATATAAGTTATTCAAATTATTATTAAAAAAAATGAGTTCTCACAAACATTGCCAACAAAATTGCTGATCCAATAATTGTGACACAAAGTTGAACACTTAGAATACCATAAACTTTGCGAATGAAACCATTTCTAACGTTTGGATCAGCGAAAGGACCCGCAGGTTTTTGAATAACAAAGTTTGCTTCCGAATCGATCTGAATTCTTGTTTCTCGTGAGCCAACTCTTGGAGGATCAACAATAGATGCCATTTGTCCTGAAATTGAACCTTTTGCTGATGAACTATCATTCGAGACATTGAGGTCAGAGTTCGTATTTTGTTTCATGTGATGAAAAGCCCATAAATTATTAGTCGTTATATAAGTGTTCAATGAATTGCTGCCGATTTTATCATCAAATAATTCAGCTTTAATTTGCATGACTTTAGATTTAGGCTCAATTGAGTCCATGGTTTCAAAATTTATTGAATATTTGCGAGTTTAGGTTTTTGTTCAAAATATTGATAAAAAAAATGGCTTAAATAACAGCAATTACATAAGACAATCCGAATAAAGGTTAATAAAAATTTGAATTAATGATAACCTTTTAACTATTGTTGTGTCCAAAGCCTAAGGTTAACAAAGACAACAATTTAGAAGCAATTCGTGCATTGTTGCCTTTTTTAGAATTTAGAATTTTTACTCTTGTATAGTTTCAACAATACATCAGTGTTTTATGATAATGCGTGCGGAATATAAATTCTAAATTAGCATCAGAAAAGGTAACAATGCATGAGTTGAATGTGCCTTCACTTACGGTCAATCAATTAACGTTTTTCATGCGCTATTTAATAAGACTAAAAGATTTGATCGTTTTCACTAACGTTAACAAAAAGTTTGAGGCCATTTATAATTAAGATCACAACCTGTGATTAAATGAATTACAATTCATAATCAAACTTAACTTTTTATCTAACGTTTCATTATTGACTCTTACTTTTGACATTTAGAAGTTATCAGTTTCAGAGTAAAGACATTAAGTAAAGCCTGGAATCGTTCGATCTTATGATTCCGTCAATTCTTTCTTCTCAATATTCTTCTTAAATAAAACAATTCAAATCATTTCTATTTTCAAATTAAATCATTAAACAAATGATTCAATTAATTGGAACTTTAGAAAAGAGCTAAAACTTCTCTAATTTAAAGTTTTATCCATTAATAATTTGAAAAATTTATTTCATTTATTGAAAATAATAATAAATTAAAGTTTTATAAGTTATAATAATTACAAATCACTATTAATTGGACAACAATTTTAATACAATTGAATTATTTTAGTTTTTAATGAATTATGTTTCTCGAACTCAATTAACTTCAATTCATTGATGAGAACTTCTTTACGTTCTTCTAAATCCATGACTTCTTTTTTCAAAGTATTTAATTTATTAATTAATTTTTGTCTACTTCTGGCTGCAGACTCACGATTACGTTTTCGGCGAATTTCTAATTTAATCAATTCTAACGTTATATTCGAGTAATTATTTTTGTCTTCCGATGACATTTTCCACAAAAGTCCCAATAATTCAAAACTACTGAAACACTATTAAAACTGATGATTATTTGAACTAATATTGAAAATAATTGAATTTTAGTGAATTTAAAATATGCGTTATTTGAAGACAAACACAAACATCAAAATGAATTATTTATTTTTATGAATCATAGGCTCTAATGAAAAAAAACTGAACTTCAACTCAGTTTCTCTTTGGGAGTCATTCCTTAGGTTTTGACTTCCCTTAAAGTCATCGGTTTTGGCAAAAGATCGTTAACTCATATTTCTTAATGTCAAGTTAATGTTCTTTTTCGAAACCGAAAGACATATGAAATTGTAATTTAAAGGAAAAGTTTTATGCGAATTAACTTATTATTTATTTGTTGGACAAAATCCCAAATAAACAATTTAAAGTCTAAATACGAATGTAATTATGATTAATCAGATTTTTCAAGAATATTAGCATTATATTAGATTTATTGTGCGGTCTAATTTCACACGATTCTTATTTATTATTCGGTTATCACTTCGGTAAGAGTTCGTTGAGTCCGGAGAGACTTTTTGAGACTAAAAATAATGAAGTATTCCGGGAAACTCTATCCTCCAGAAGGAACTTTTCCGAGAGGTTTAGAGCCAAGTCAGGAATTCTATCTGACGTTCCTGAGAGATAGTGATTTTGGTGGCGTTTAGGACACATATTCTGTTCAACATTTTGATTTGATCAGTTCATTCATATTCATATAACCAAATATTCACTTTTTCAAGTTTCGGTAATTTAAATATTTCAAATTTATCATTGTTCGCAATCGATCAAATGGCAATAGTGATCGATCATCGATCAGAACTTACATTTCATGCAAAACCAAGTTTTCAATGTCTTTAAATAAATCATTAAATTGCGAATCAGTAACAGTACTAAAAAATGATAGCTTTTAAGTTTATTCTATAAAGCACTCGAAAGTTTAGCAAAGAAAAGCTCAAATTAAATCTACTTTAAAATATGTTCCAACTTTTAAATAAGTGAAAACAAGATTTATTAAAAATGACAAGCCAAAGCTTTTTCGTCAATACTTATTCAAAATTGAGAGCTTTATAAAATTATCTCAAACAAAAGTATAGTATAAACTGAAGAAAGACTGAATATATAGCATTTGCTACATATTATTTAAACACTTATTAAGCGTGATATTTATAGAGATATCATGAAGCTTTATGGAATCACTTTATGAAATCTCTATTTTGTATATTTAATATACGGAAAAATATCCTTTATTTTATTGAGTACAGTCTGACCCAGTTGTTGGCAACCGGGTCAGACTGTAACAAACTTTCATCTGATGGCTATGGATCCCAACATTTTTCTTTGAACACCTCTTCTGAAACTTTATTACAAATATAATGCATGTTCAACAACATGTGGTTTATTAGTTTCGCCAATCATTTAATTCTGATAATAAAACATTTGATTTTATAGACTTTAGTTTTCGCTTTTAATGAAATGAATTCACAAAAAAACATCCAAATGAATAATGCGATCGTGATCTCAAACATTCATACAGTTATGGAAAAGTTTGAAACACTACACGCTATTAGTGTAAATCAGGTTCAAATCTAAAGTTCAATTTAAAGTTTCATATACTGAAGAAGATAGTTCTTCATCTCATAAACTATTATTGTTGGCGGCATTTATAAAAATATGAGAAAATTTGAGTCAAATTACGGCTAAATAAACACCGAGTTAATTAACAAGTCATTTAATTGTTGAAAGTGTTACTCATCTCTTGAGTGGAAAATATAATTAAAATTTGTTAGAATGAAGTTCATTCTCATTAATCCCTTGAATTCATTTGAATTTCTCGCAACACTTCACTGAAGTTATGAATCCTTTCACCAACTTTTGACTGTTCATGAGAACGTGGATGAATAGAATCGCTTTTTGAAAGAATGATTCGCGTTCAACGAATATAAGTACTCCTTATTGAGCAATATAAGTGAGTGCAGCACTGAATTCTTGGTGAAGGATATCAATAAAAGATTACTTTTATATTACAATATATTTTCTTATCAAGTTTTACTTGACTCTTCCACTGAATTGACCAAATCTACTGCATATTACTTTTGTGAGCTTTTGTTCGCCCTCTATATCTTAGCTAAGCTGAGATAACTTGCGTTCAGGAAGGAAAATATGTTGGCTTTGCTAAAGTTGAAATGAAGAATCTAAACTATAAACTTTTTGAGAATTTATAAACTCCGAGACTTTTTAATTTACATATTTTCTTAGATCTGACAGGTCCACAAACCCGGGATCTGACACCCCGGGAGGGGTGTATTTATTCACTTATTATAAGTCAAGTGTCACCTTAACATGGAATCAAGTCATAAACTTCACATAAAAATGTTCAACAATAGAGGCCGAACATTACTTCAGCTTAACAATCATTTTGAACGTAACTTCTATTAGAAATGCATGGACTTCAATGAATGACAGTTTATTTCAAATATTGTTTTTTTCTTCAATTAATTAAATAATCAAATTTTAATTTAACATTTTATATAATTTTCAATAAATTTTCAATTGAATACTTTTATCATTATAAATGAGATTATAATTACAAATTATTTTCACCTTGTTTTTAATTATTTACTGTACAAAAGTTCACATCGAGCGCATTCATAGTCAAGAAAAATCAATATATATTACTTTAGACATAAGGTATCCTTATCTACAAACATATATTAAGAAGAAATAATGATAATAATAAAGCTGAGAAAAAATAGAGCTTATTATAGATTTATTGAAGATCTACAGAACCACTTGATAGATATCATAAATATAAGGAACATATTTCGAGAATAAAAAGAGACATCAAATGTTATCAATTGTTTGTGAGACAAAACTAGTGGTTTGCGTTACATTCAAAAACAGTAACAATTTATGTGATGTAATAACAAGACATTAAATAACTTCAAAAGAGTTTTAAAGTTGATGACTTTTTTTGGTAATTTTTCACACATTACAAAAGTTTGGTTCAAATAATAGTACTTAAATAGAAGGTTGTGTTTGAGACTTTCACTACAGAGTAATAAAAGTTATATGAAAGCAATTAAGTTATTAAAGAGAAAGAGCTGTAAGACATTTAAATATTTAGTTGTACTCTTGAATATCAGACAAATCAGGTCTTCGAAACTCTTCCTTATTGAGCAGTTTAGAAGTTTGTCCCACGTTTGGCAGCACAGGTATCGGTGGACTGGCTTCAACTTGATCATCAAGTTATCGAAAAATACATTAAAAACAAGTGATTTGTTGCCAGAAAAATCATATATTCATATCAAAGCTTGTGCTTTCAATCATTCAATTAAGCTTAGGTTAAAGAGACAAATTTGGTCACAATTCCATTGCACCCAAAATTCAACTCTTGGTATTTGATGTCAAGTTTTTAAAATAAATGTTTCTCAATGTTTGTGCAAAAGTACAGACATTTGATAAGCTTATATCGAAACATGTATATTAAATAAATTTAGGCACAAATATATCTTTTCTACACCCAATCCTTTCTTATACATTGGGAATCAAATTATAAGTTATTAAAAGTTTGATTAATAAAATAGACATTTTAATAGATGGTATGGAAGCCCATAATTTAAGTGATGCGCTCATGAGTTGAACTTGAATTTGTTCTTATATAATGATAATAATAATAACAAACATGTGAGCAATGAATTGCTACTAAAAATGTTGACATCACAAAACTTTGTTGAAAGAGTTGCTGTTTTTGTGTTTGTGTTTGTGTTGAGCATTAGAAACAATTTGCCACTTATATAATATTTATATTAAAAAAGTCTTCATATCTCACATAATGTATAATAATTATAATGATATAAATGTAAACCGCATAAATCACTTGTTGTGGCACTTCTATAGTTGTGAATATGAAGTATGAGTTGAATTAAGTGGAGTCGAATGAATCTCAATAAGCAAACTCTGCCCACAACCACTTCATTGGCATTTCTAAACAATTATAGTTTACAGTTTTCTATCTTCAGAATAGAGTTAAACTTTACGGATATTTATCTACTGTTAATAATTTGAATGTGAATAAAGTGAATGTTTATTTATTGTACAAAAACTGATGTCAATGTCTTTTCATATGGAGTGAGAGGTGATCAGAACGAGAGAAAGATCGTTGACATAACTGGCACTTAAAAGGCTTTTGTCCGGTATGTTTACGAAAGTGTCGCGTCAACTCATCAGATCGAGCAAATTTCCAGGTGCAGCCCTCCCATGTGCACGTGTATGGCTTCTCACCTACACATACCATTCCATTCCAATTCCATTCAAAAACAAAAAACAATTAATGAGCAAAACGCAAATCAAATAAATGTAAATCTTTACGATTACAGCGCTTATTAAAGCATTTAATGTTTTGTCCCTCGATTTTATCTCATTAACAATAAATTAAAAGAAACATCAAATGCAATCACAAGAAAAAATAACTAAAATTAGACTCAGAGGTGGTCGCCATTCACCGCAACTCATGAGAACTGATGGACTTAAGAGATTAAATTTTAAAGAGATGCAAAGATTATGTCAATAATTCTAAGTTTATAGATATATGGAGTTAAAGCTGGAGTTTTACTTCTCTGCTCAACTGTTTTTTAAGACAACTTTTACTGCGGGCTAAATTTCATTGCATCAAATCCTTTATAAGTTTTTTAGGAAATTTTCTTTTCCCTATAAATAATGATTTAAAACTAAACTTTGTTTCTGATTGAAAAACGGGATGAAAATAAAATTGAAACCATTTTTGAATGATTTGTAAACTAAAAATGAAGATTTGATATTTTAAGCTATAACTTAAGGCTATCGTCACTTCCCATTGAGACATTTGATAAACAAAACCATTATATAAAATGATAAATGAAATATAT
>JAQFZT010002257.1:7500-12159 GCA_034696325.1 Camisiidae sp. | reverse complement strand
TTGCACTCGAGAAACTAAAGACTTGTTTAGCAAAGAATAAAGATTTACTCAAATTCACTTCAGTTGATAATTCGCTGAATTTCCGCTTAAAAATAGCTTATGCACCTCTGGTTTCGGTTGAAGTTGAGAGATCTTTCTCAACATATAAGTCTATTTTAACTGATAAAAGATACCATTTATTGGAAGAAACATTGAAAAATTTATAATATTAAGATTTAATGATAATATTTGATATTGTATTGTGATTATGATTACTGTTTTATGAATGAAAAACTTTTTTAATAGTAAATAAATTTTATTCTCCCGAAAATGACCCCCGAAAATACTAGTTTTTCCCCACCGAATACCGACCGAATTTGGCGGTTTTTAAGCCCCGAATGTGGAGGCTCTATAAATAACACTCTATTTTTGAAGGAAATTTTACCGAAATTAGATCCAAATTAAAAAGTTTCTACTGTTTTCCCAAAATTTCTATTCAAAAAATAATAAATTTTGATAAAGTACTTATATTTGAAATAGAAATACAATGAATATAATCATATTTATTGATGATATCCATGAAATCTCAAAATATTGATAAATTAAATGAAAAACTAGTTGTCAATAAATGTTCTGAAAATTTTGTTTTCCTGTTATATTCTAAATACCAATTCAATAATAGAGAAGTCATATTTGAAGTAAAGTTAAATTTCTTAAAATAAATATTTGGAACGAAATTGAGTAAAAAGTTTTTTAATACAAGAATTTGCGAAATTTTTTAACCTCTTTCAAAAAGAGTTGAGAATTATTGATATATTTATTTATAAATACTTTTACCAAAATTTTTTAACGTTGAATATGTGGATTACTTAATAGAAAAAACGTGAAAAGTATATTCTTCTCATAAATTATTACATGAAAGAATAATAGCTTTAAAGCACATAAAGAGCGCGTGCGATAAAATGAAATTTCAATACACCACTTAATCAACAATTCAAATCATTTACAGTCATAGCATGTATATCCTTAGACAAATTATTGCAATAAAGCCCTTCAATATTAGCCTTATGTACACTATCTATAACCCATTTCATAGAACATCCGCAATAAAACTTATTTCCTTCTAATCTTAACTTCAATCCGTTGTCAATAAGAGGCTTAAAAACTTCTTCCGATAAATCTGCCATCAGATTGTGTTCTAACCCAAGTGTGACAATTGTATTGTGTGGTATCACAAATGACTTCGTTGTGAAACTTTGTGATGACAAATGATTGTGTTGTAAATCAATAGTGATTTCTCCCAAATGATTGTCATTGAAATTGAATGCGTTGTCATCTATTTTGCTCAAATGATTGTTGTCTAGAGATAGATGTATCAAAAGTGGAGAATGTTTGAAAGCGTTGGCACCAATTTTTTCGATCTTATTATGGTTTAGTCTGATATGAGTGTGAGATTCAGACGGGATTTCGGGTCTGAATGCGTTTTCTGGTATTTCCTATTAAAAGATCAAAAATTGATTTTACAAAATTCCTTCAGAATTTCGAAGAAGGTCAAGGCATCAGGTCAAGGTTCAAGGTATACTTTTTAGGAAGAAAGCTCTATTCCTTGAGACCTGGCAACCGTACTCGTGGTGCAATAGTTAATGAATAGACTATTAAAAATACCCTGAATAGCAATGATTAAAAAACCTACAAATTATTAATTTATAATTTTTGCAACAATTAAATAATATCCAAATTGAGAAATTGTAAAACTTGAAATTTTTTGGCAACAATACAATTCTCAGATCTGAGACAAGTCTATTTACATGCCTTAATTGCATTAAAATCAAACTCTACGACTTGATAGACACGCAAATGATTAGCCAATTCAAAAATCCTGATATCACTAAGTTGTGGATTATTTCTGATCAAAAGTCTCTTAGAGTTCTGTTGACTAAAGGCTTGCGGATGGATATTTGCCAAAAGGTTGTTTTTTTCTATATAAATATTTTCAAATGTCAATTCAGGAAAAACATCTTTCTCTATATTTGTCACAGAAGTAGAGCTGATAAGCAGTGTCCGAAAGTGTCCTTTGGGTGCTCTGCCAGAAATTTTCATCCCAACAGTTTTGAGCACTTCATCAGTTATTTCAAGTCCTGTACAATGGATTTGTGCCGATAAGTACTTACACGGAGCCACATATTCGGGTTCCAGTTGTCCATAAGTTGAAACAAATAGAGTTGTAATTAATGTGGATAAAAATGCTGTAAAATAAATATGAGAATATTTCAATTTTCAACTTTTCTTATGATAAAAATATTGATTTTTGTTATATTTTACCCAAACTTTAGTGTATAATATTGAAATACAAAGAGAGCTTAATTATTAAGGTTATAAGAAATTAAACTACAATGTATGAAAACCTGAGATATCATAAAATATGTAAACTTAGAAATCTATTGGGAAATTAAACTGTAATTTATCAATAAGTCATTATTTGAAACTTCAATAAATCTAAATAATATAAAGTGTGCGACCGCATTGTCACAGCTACAAACTTTAAATAACGAACTGATCAATTTTTGCAATCAAATTTGCTCATTTTCAGTTCTAAGTCTTGAGTCTTTATCTAGATTTACAACAATTAAATATATCTTTAAAAGCTTTAAGATTTAAAAACTTTTCTAAATAATTTATAATAATGGTAATAATCTTATTATAAAACTGAAATCAATGTCAGTTATTAATAGAGTCTTCAACAATAATTAATCAAAATTTGGTTGATTTTTAGAACTCAAATCAAATTTCAATGATCTTATTTCAACAATAAAAAAATCAATAAAATATTTATTCAATTAAAATACTCTAAAAAATGTATAATTATGTTGTTAATCAAGATAAAAATTTAAGACTTAGAATTAAACATATATATGTTTTTTGTAAAAATTTTGTTATATTATCTTTTTATATTATCATCTTATTATAGCTTTTTTCATCAAATCAACCGTTTCTACATCATTAGATTTGTTAGAGTTTGAAATAAAAACTTATTGATAAATTACAGTTTGATTTGTCAATACATTTTCAAGTTTATGAAAATACTTATGAATTTATAAAAAAATTTGAATTTTGAACACGTATAGAGTATTCAAATTTAAGACTAATTAATCTCATTCATATTAAATTACCGATTATTATAATTATATTGAGTATCACTACATGTCATATCAACTAGATTTTAATTAATTAATCTTAAATTCTCTATTAATAATGTGTGGCTGGCATTGAGTTTTATAATAAGATTAATATTTAGAAAAGATTTCAAATCTAGACCTCTTCTAAGAAAATTTATTACTAAAAGTATTTTGATTATGAAAACTCACCATTCATTTTGAGATAATCTTTTTGATGATTTTCAAAAATACAAACTTATAAACTAATTATGATATTGAATATGCTTTATAAGCGTCGCAATAGTTTCTTATAATTGTATTTTTGGACTTATGATGAAAGAGCATGTGTTGAAGTTCTCAAAAGTAAAAATTACTTTTGATAAACACGATCAATCTCAACAACAGTTATCAAAATTGCGTCAATCCTTATGAATCATGTAAACTATGGATTCAATACTTAATAATGAGATAACAAAATCACTTTTGCATATAAGGGAAATAATTTGTAGCAAAATGTTTGCCAACTTTTATTCTTATCATTAAATAATACAAAAAACTTTAATTGATAATTAAAATAAGGTTTCATTGCATACAAAGTCTTTTTCAGTCAAACTAAAAATATTTAACTGTTTTTTTGGACAGAAAACTCCATTAATATTCTGTATCTTATTATCAATAATCCATTTCATTGAACAATCGCAAGAAAAGTCATTGTTATATAAATTCAGAGTATTTTTCTTATTGTCTAAAAATTTCTTAAACAAAACTTCAGGTAAATCTGTGAATAAATTGTTTTCTAAGTCAAGAGCAATAGAAACATTGGCTCCAAATGTATGGATTGTAAAGCTTTTTGACATCAATAGATTTTTATTTAAGTTGAGGTTTATATGTCCTGTTTGTGTGGCTGCAAATGAAAACGCGTAATCAGATAGCGATATAATGTTGTTGTGATCGAGACTTATTTTCTGCAAATGTGGTAAATCCTGGAATGAGTACTGTCCTATCTTTGAGATGAAGTTATGGCTGAGAAGTATATTTTTCAGAGTATTTTTCTCTGGATTCTGTGATCGAAAGGCGTCTAAAGGAATTTCTGTCATAGCATTGCCTTTGAAAATGATATAAAAAATTATTTCACACTAAAGTTATGTAAAAGTCTATGAAAACGAGATTTTTTAACAATTAATAGGCATTATATTTAATAAATTCTTATCTACTTATATTATTTATGAAGCTTATGATGAATATCTAGAAAAAAGACAAACTTTTACCTATAAAACTGATAGTTTCTGACGGTTCCAAATATTTAGCCACAGAAAAAACTTTCGGATCAGATAACTTCGGATTATGATTAATGATGAGATTTTTAACTACAGGTGATTTTTTGAAAGCATGCGATCCAATACTGACTAATTTAGAATTATTAGCTATTTGTATGTTTTCAATTATAGAAAGTACGAAAGTATTGTTTGGTATTGTAGTGACACTACTGTTATCGATCTCTAATAGACGGAACTCTGCGTTTGCC
>JAQFZT010002257.1:0-2500 GCA_034696325.1 Camisiidae sp. | reverse complement strand
TGAGTTGCCGAACGTCTCAGTTTATTCTGGATTAAAGGCAATAATGGTTGAGTGTCAGGAAACGGAGCCGTATATGCTTTCGCGATCTCATTATTAACCGTATCGTTAGGTATGAAAAGTTTTATGTCTATAATGACTTGAGATTTGTTTATATCTGGAACGAAAGGCTTTTGAGGATTATATCGACCATTGAGGTTAAACTGTACATCTAAAGGATAGAGGAATAATAAGCCTTCTAGCTTTGTGTGTCCGATAAATAATTGGATATCTTTCTTGAAATCGCCATCTTTTATGGATTTGATCACATCTTTGGGAAGGAATTCATCGCCAAATATAGGTATAAATATAAATGGATTTTTCTTCAGAAATATATATTGAAATTGTGCATAAAGGAGTTCTTCAGCACTTTTATTTTTCAGACATTTAATCCAGTTTTCATCTTCAATACAAGCATTTGTCAGAAAAAAACTCGGGGTTTTAGCGAATTCTCTTGAAATATAAAGAGCGGTTTCTCTATTTATTGATACGGCTGGTAATAATGTAGAACCTGTTGATAATAATGTAATAGTAATTAAATTTGAGGCCAACTTAAACATCAAGATTATTTACTTCAAGAATCATATGATAAAGAATCATGAAAGAATGGTCTAGTAATACGAATTTGATTTATTTCTCACTCCTATTTTTCTTTGAAATTTGATAGTATTTTTTATGATTTACTATTGAACAAAATATTAAGATAAAGTAGACCCCAAGTCGTGAATTTTTAGACACTATTCGCTTTCCAGTCACTACCACTGCTACTTATGAAATTGATGATCAAATATATAGCTACACGATTAGCTGGAATTAGCCTACTTAATCTTAAATAAAATGCGTTTTGCTCCAATCAATTATTTTTTCAAATTTAACTACTAAATACACCAAGTCTTGTATATTATTTTTTTCCAATTCGTCACAAATCAATTGGTAATGAACTCATATTTCGTATTTAAAAAATATTAATCCGTCAAAATAAATACTTACTGCAGGAAATCTTCTGCACATAACTACTGACCTGATTGTAATATTGCTTTTTTGAACCAATTATTAGTAATTGGAGAGAGAATATGACAGCTAATTGAAATGGCACCTGCACTCTGACCAAAAACAATTATATCATTAGGATTTCCACCAAAAGATTTGATATTTTGTTTGGTCCAGTTCATAGCCATTGCTTGATCCCAATAACCCGTATTTCTGGGCGCGTCATCACTATTGCCAAATAAATACCCAAAAATACCCAATCGATAGTCAATGGTCACAACAATAACATCTTTTAAGGCTAATTGTGTTCCATCATAAACATTGAAACTATTATTTAATTTAGTGGCAGATCCTTCATAAAAGCCACCCCCATGTATCCATAACATAACTGGTAAGTTGGCATTACTTTTCAAATTAGGTGACCATATATTTAGATAAAGACAGTCTTCACTCATGACTGAGGTATTCAATGTTTGAATGCATTGTGGCTTTATATGTGTTGCGTCATAAATTCCGTTCCATCTCTTTTTAGGCAATGGTTTTCTAAATCTCAAATCTCCAACGGGTGGCTCCGCGAATGGAATGCCCTTTCAATGACAAAAAATTAGTCCATTTTTGATTATTTTTTTATATTCTGGCTCATCTGATTTCTTAGTTTGTCTCAACCTATTCTGCTTATAATAAACATAAGTATATTCGATAACATAATTATTTTTCAATTCAATCAGCTTTTACATTAAGTCTTTATGAACACAAATTCAAATCTATATTTGCTATAATTTAAGTCATGGATTGAGAGATACATCTCTGGGATTCTTTTCTTTATTGTTAGGTTTTCATTACCGTAAAAGTGTTGATAGCTTTCTCATTAACACAACGACTTCTTCCTTGAACTAAACCATTATTTGTGGCCACAATAGGACTTTCAAGAGTATGGGCTAATGTTGAAAACAATAGAAATGGCAAAAATCTAATAATCATACATAACATGATTGTTAACCACTTCTTGTCAATTAATGTAAAAATTTCTTAATGAATTTTTATGGAAAATCACGTTTTATTGATGAAAAAATGATTAATTTGAATCTAAATTTACTGGAATTTTAAAATTTCAATAAAAATCACAAATTAGGACAATATGTAATTGAAAACTTATTATGTTATTTACTTATGTAGCTGTTATCAACTCAAATCATTTGTATACAGGTAAAAAAGCTTATGTTTTATTGTAAAATATAAATTGATTTATGGCAGAGTCATTGTGCCTTTTTATTATTTCCCAGACATTATGATTTCCTCTAGTTGTTGATCAATCGGCATAACTTATGATTGAATGTTAAGTATAAAACTCAATTATTTATTGTTTATACAAACTAAGAATGTTATGTATTTAAATGCACACTATGTATCCAAACTGATAACTTATAAAACAATTATAACTAATGTAAACAAATCTTAAACTGTAACTTAAATT
>JAQFZT010002256.1:0-12159 GCA_034696325.1 Camisiidae sp. | reverse complement strand
AAAACCTTATAAGCATTTCGTTTGGTGATTTATCTGTGGATACGTTTATTAAATCATTCGTAAAGTTGTGTTGAGATCTCAAGTAATTTAATGTAAAGCATTGAAAAGAAGCCAATTAACTGTTGGAAAAAATTGTAAAAACTTGAGATATCAACCAAAATGTCGAGAACTTACTTCATATCCACGAAAATAGTTTATTATAAATAGTTTCCAACAATAAAATCCAACTATTTTCTGACCACTTCTTTCAATGAATGACATTAACTATAAATTAAATTTAAATTAGTATTTTATATCAATTAATAGAAAATAAACCTTAATTCGTGTTGTTCTCAAAAAGATTTTCCTTCTTTTTAAAGAATAAATCATAAGGAAGTTCAATAATTTGTATGATTTATTCGCTTCATAATTGACTGAAGACGAAGTGTTTATGATAAGTAATAGAAGAGAAGAAATAAGTAAAAGTAAAAACATTATGACAAATTTATGAAGCAAATTAGTTTTGCCAAAAAGATTGGAATACATCAATGCATTTATTACTAATCCCAATACTATCCAATTCCAGAATAAAAATTTTGACCACAGATTGTTATTATATTCACTGATTTGAAAGTATAGCGAATTGAATTTCCCAATTATTTGTGGTATTTTGAGTGAAACTTTTCTTAATTTATTTTTGAATTCATTCTTTATCATTTCATTGAGTTCTTTGATTCTAATTTTAAAGTAATAGCAAATAATATAGAAATACAAAACTTGCCAAACAATTATATTAAATGCAAAATAAGAAGTTAATATCGGGGAAATACTATGAAGAATACCGAAAGTGATGAAATTCAATGTGGTACATTTGATATAGTATATCAACAAACAGAATGTGAGAGCCATAATTGGTATAACTTTTCCAGTTATGAATTCAGCTATAAATATAAATAATTTAATTCTTTTCATCATTCTATAAATATCTTTTTCATTTGTGAGACCAATACTTTGTGGTGAAACTAAACCTGAAATCATTTCAAATGGTTTAAGATATGATGGCTTTATATTATTCTTATAATTGTAATAATAATTATTTGCGTCACAAGTGCTAAAACACCAAAGAATAAGAAGCCAGTGTTCAAATGCAATCTCAAATGCATATCTACTAAATGAACATAATCTCCAATAATTAATAACAAATTTTTGTCAGTTATTAATAGACTGAAAATACAGCGAACTGTATAATGTAAAATAACTACAAATACAAACAAAGGATAGTGTATTTTAGTTCTTGTGATGTTTCCATTTGGAAATAAAGATAAACCAATTTTGTAAAAGTGAGTTCCGGCAGATCTGATGATCATATTTTGTGGCAATACTTTATTTGGATCGAATTTCTCTTTTTCCCTCACTTCCATATTGATTATGATATAAATATTAAACTCAATATAACTCAATAGAAAAAAAATTGAAGAAAATTGAAGAAAAAATTGAAAATTCTAGACTCACTTATTTTTCAAGTTTTCATTAACTTATTTCAGTTTATTTAAATTTTAATACTTAATCAATATTCAATTGCGATTCTATGGCTCAAAGTTTCGACATAAGTAGATGTAAATTTTTAACAATATTAAAATAATATCTATTATCCTCTATTTTTAGTTATTGGTAATGACTTGTTCTTGTTAATCGATATGTCATTATTATTGTATTTAGAACAAGTGAGGTATTATATTTTAATAATAAAAGATATAGGAGTTGTTTTTCTCAAGTGATTTAAAATTCTCAAAATAATCAATAATATTTTATAAGTCAGAATTGACAATCCCTTGATATAGTTTTTATGAAGAATTCCGAAGAGATCAATACTGTAAATTTAGCTTAACAACTTAAAAAGAGCTCTACTTACGTATAGATACTAATACTAACATGTAGATAAAGAACCGATAGAGACTTCCAGAAAGTGCTTCTAAAAGGGAAAAGTGCTAACTTTTCTCATTGGAAGAGTACTCAGCAGTAAACTGCTTTGACCTGCTTATCTATCTGGTTTGAAGATTACTACAGTAATCTGGCGCATCTGAAAGTCGTGGATAAACACAGTAAAGAGTAAACCTTATTGGCTCTGATAAATTAAGCTATGAGTGAACAGAATATGTTTAAAAGCAGAGAAGAGAGATCCACAGGTTTGGTTTATGCTTCGATATGGTTAATTATGTTCTGCAATATTCTGAAAGGTGTAATAAGTACTCAACATAAACTGGTGGAATAAACTGGGTTGAAGTCTACCAGTGAAGTATACTCGAAAAACTAATTCTGAGATTTGAAGAATAGAGAGCTTTTATTGTGAGGAACCAGAAGGGTCATCCATCGGCAAACCACAGTAAGTCAAAGATACAGATCTCTATCATTAAGGAAAGCATGTTCGGAGTGTTGGAACTTACTGTTGTTGCCGGAAATCAAGCTATATTAATTCATTTTTTCGTTTTTTGATTGATATTCAATTTCAATTAATTATTTAAATACTGTTATTGATTTTTGAAAGTTAGCTTTTTCAATAAATAATTTGGGGTATTTTAAATATTTCTTTATTCGTACATAACTTATGTAATAAAAGTGATTGTTTAGTCTTTACAACTTATATATGAACTAAAATTCTTTTAAAACTTTATAATACCTGGAGTAATACTATTGAAATTACATTCAAATTGTTCGGTTGATATTTTTATGTTAATAAAACTCTAATAAAAGCAATCGTTACGTCAATATGAGAACCCCATACAGGCTAACATCCATTAGTTTCATTAAAATTATTCCGAAAACAATCATTTATACAGATATGAATGTTAGAATCGCTAAAATTGACATCTTTCTTGTGAGTCTGATTGCAGAAGTACTTATTTATTTCAAAAAATATATAAAATTATCATATGTTCACATAATTAACTTAATCGAAGTTAACAAAATCGAATTATTCCACATTGAAGTTTGTGAGTGAACAATAAATTATGATTTCGTGTTAACAAAATCGAAGAATTAATAAAATCAATGCTAACAAAATCGAGGACACACTGTACTGATGTGCAAAGTTGTGTACTAGTCATGCGTTTTATGAATTTATGAATCAGGCTCTTATCTGAGTCTTGTGTGGCCAAACCCGATATCGTCTCTTCTTGTACTTTTCTCAAAAATCTGGATCACAGGCCGCTCGTCTTATCTCAAATTATCTAAAAATAATGTATTTTATACAAGAGGTACCTATAGCTGTGGTGTCTACTATTTAGTGACAGAGTCTGGCTCTGGATTGCACTAACATTACTTACAATAAAATGTTGATAATCGTACGTATATCTGAGAGCCGGTATCAGGACATAAGGGTGCGGATAAAAGGGCGCGGGCCAAAAGGGCGCAGACATAAGAGCGCGAGACAAAAGGGCGCAAAGACAAAAGAGCGCAGAGACAAAAGGGCGCAGATAACAGAGCGCGAATCTAAATTTCGAGTTTAAAATTAATTCATCTTTAAAAGAACTTGAAATTTGTTTCATTTTTAGTATTCACTTTTTGGTGCGGTTAACCCTTTCGTAGTTAAGTCCCACTCCCAAATCATATATACCAAAATACTCCCAGGTCACTCTTGAGTCGAATGGAGGTGGTCCCAGATTTGGACGGAACCGATGTACTCCTTAGAAGGTAGAGAAATTTTTGGTACCTACAGGTGGCTCCCAGGCGTAATTTATTGCTCAAAAAAGTGGGCATCGCCACTTGGGACCATCCCTATTTGACTTTGGAGAGTCATGGTAATATTTTAGTATATATGGCTTGGGGTAGGATTTGATCATGAAAGGGTTACCCGTACCCATTTTTTGTAGCGCGCCCTATTCGCACGCCCTTTTGGTCCGCGCCCTTTTGTCTTCGCCCTTTGTCTCTGCGCCCTATTGTCTCTGCGTCCTTGTGTCTCTGCGCCCTTGTGTCTCTGCGCTCTTGTGTCTCTGCGCCCTTTTGTCTCTGCACCCTTTTGTCTCTGCGCCCTTTTGTCTCTGTGCCCTTTTGTCTCGCGCTCTTATCTCCTCGCCCTTTTGGTCCGCGCCTTTTTGGCTCGCGCCCTTTTGTCCATAAACCCTGAGAGCCAAAATATATTATCAACAGGTGATTGAGCTCTTTAAACTTAATGCTCACATGATTTCTTTTCATTTGTCTTTTTGAATGCATTTCTAAAGAGTGGTAAAGTTTAATATTTAAAAAAAATTATTTTTATTAAGTTATTTATCAATTAAAGAAAAAACTTTTTAAGTGCATTTCTAAACAGTGAAAAAGATTTATATTTAATAAACCAAAAAAATAGCAACAAAAAATTAACAAAAAAATGAATAATGTATGTGATTTTTATAAATGTATTATATTTGAAGTACTTTAGGCATAATTATGTGCCTACATATTACCGGCCAAAGTCATTTTAATATATTGTAAAGTTCACAACATTTTCTTATTAGGAATTAAATAAAGCTCAGTTTTATCAGTATTACAGCTTTAGATTTTATTTAGTTTTACTTTATATATAAGTTCTTGACATTGTGTGCACTCTTTGAAAGTTTTAGACATACTGCCCATTACAAGATTAAGTATTGACTTTTTAATGCTTATACAAATTTTGTTTGTTATTGTTGTGGTGTCTTTTATAGACAGTTACTGAAATTAGAGTTATGAGATTGAAATTTAGTTATACATTGTATAACACATTAGATGTTTAGAGCATAAGTTACAGGAAAGTGTAATGTGTGAGATTGTTATTTTTACTTAATTGTTGAAGTGTTTTATTAACTACATTTTTGTTTAGGCATAGAAAGGATATTAAAGTCATAACAAATTCTTAGTTAACAGACAGTTGAATAACAAAACATAAGGATCACTACAATATTATTATCCATAGCCAGACGCTATATCACTAAAGAGAAAATACCAATACAAAAGAGAAGTTATTGGTTACCACTAAAATAGTACAGTAATAACAAATATTATATAAATACAATACTCTGGAGTTTCATGAAAAGGAAGTGAATATAAAATGCAACTTTAATCTGTTAGTGGAGACACTTTGAATATTGTTTATACGAAAATCATAATTTATTATTAAAGTGTCTCCACTGACGATTTAAAGTTGCATTTTATATTCACTTCCTTTTCCATGAAACTGAGGTACTTGCCAAACAATCAGATTAAATACAGAATAAAGAAAAATTATTGAAGAAATACTATGAAGAATACCGAGAATGATGAACTGCTTTATTGTACAATTAATAAATAATGACATTAAAATGAATGTGAGACAAAATTGGTATAGCTTTACGAGTTACGAATTCAGATATAAATATAATTTACATTTGTCATAACCAATAATTTGTGGTCAAATCAAAAATTTTAAGATTTGGGATTTTCATTGTTTTTATGATTACAATAATGAATATGTGTAACAAGTGGTAAAACACCAATAAATAGACAGCAATTGTTCATATTGTCAGTCTCTATTATAGCTGAACTGTCCAAACTTTATAAAACTTGAATGAACATTTAATTATTAATGAAGAATCACAATTTTGGATTTTTCTGAGGTTTTTTATATACAAAGACAGACTTAAAATTGAAAAATTTCAATATTCACTACATTCTACTAATAAAAATTAAAATAAACTAAATTTTAGATGTTATTTACAAAAACAGCATTACAAGTCTATAAACAGAAAGAAAATAATACTTTTACTCATTAAACTTTCACCTTTAGACTCATACATTTAGGTTAATAAAGTCTAAATCTAAAACTAAATAAGTATATATATGAAATAAAATTTAGACATCAAATATAAGCTTCAAACTCTTGAATACATTCTAGAAGTCGATGGGTAAACTATATAAGTTATCTAATATATTCAAGTGGCATATTACAATATGCAATCTCAAGTCAATGATATGAAAATAATTACCTATTTTAATTTATGTTATTTAAATTCATATGTATCTCAATTTGAATAATATTATATTTAAATAATATGACTCAAAGTCTTGTTGATGAGTTGTATGTGAAAAATCAACAAAATCTTGAACAGAATAATCTAAGTGTCGGGTCATCTCAGGAAACCGCTCAACTAAACCCAACAAAACTTTTAATAAATTCAAAATTGATAAAATTTAACTATTGATTGATGAGTAAACACTTTTTACTATAAATAAAAACCACTGAAAGAAGAGAGTCTGTAAAGATCATGGAAAGCTAGCGAATAGCATATAATATCTGTAAAATAAGTGGTTATTAAATAATAGTGAAAAATACTTTAAAATTTCAATCAAACTTAAACAAAATTTTTAAAACAATATAAGCATTTCATTTCTTGACATATCAGTGGATGTATTTAAAATCCGACTCTTTTCTGACCACTTCTTTCAATGAATGACATTAACTATAAATGAAATTTAAATTAGTATTTTATATCAGTTAATAAAAAATAAACCTTAATTCTTGTGGTTCTTGAGAAGATTTTCCTTCTTTTTGAAGAACAAATCATAAGAGTGTTCAAAAATTTGTACTATTTATTCGCTTCATAATTGATTGAAGACGAAGTGTTTATGATAAGTAATAGAAGAGAAGAAAAAAGTAAAAAACCTAACGTTAATATAAATTTATGTAATAAATTAGTTTTGCCAAAAAGAAAGGAATACAGAAATGCATTTATTATTAATCCCAATACTATCCAATTCAAGAATAAAAATTTCGACCACAGATTGTTATTATATTCACTGATTTGAATGTATAACGAATTTAATGTCCCAATTGTTTGTGAGATTTTAAGTGAAGCTTTTTTTAATTTAATGTTGAATTTATTCTTTATCGTTTCAATGAGATATCTCTTCTTCCCACACTTCCATATTGATTATGATATAAATATTAAACTTAATATAACTCAATAAAATGTTCAGTACTTTAACTTCAAAACTAAACTGAATAATATTTTAAATTGAAAATTCTAGATTCACTTATTTTCCAATTTTTTATTAACTTATTTCAGTTTTAAATGTAAACAATTTTCAATTTCTATTTTATTTCACAAAGTCAAGTCATAACACAGAAATAATATTTATTTTGCTTTATTTTAAATTTATAGTTAATGGGATAGTTTTCGTTGAGTAAGTAATCGAAATTTCATTATTATTGCATTTAAAACTAGTGAGCCATTATATTTCTATAATTAAAGATATAGAATTTGTTTTCCTCAGAGAAGATAAAATTCTCAAAATAATTAGTAATATTATATTAGTCATAATTGACACGCGTTGATATGGTTTTCATGCAGAGTTTCACCAAATTTCCTCAACTTGAGTGAGTATGTCGACATATCCATTTAGACATATAAATTATACATCATTGGAATCTTCCTGGCCATACTAATCGAATGAGCTCATACTCGAGGTCACTCAAATTTATTCAACGTCATTCAATTTTTTTCGACTTTGAATGTCGAATTTCGGGGTTGACTCTAATACGGAGTGTATTTCAATTAAAATATATATAAGATAAATCGCTTGAAATAATTTCAGACATATAATAACTGGGAGACACTCCTTAAAAACTTTTTTCAATCTTATTCATGAAACTTATTAGATCGAAAAAAGTCAAATTTTCTAGTTGACCTCGGATGACCTCGAGTATGATCTCAATTGATTCGTATGGTCGAGACGAGTCCAACGATGTATTATTTATGCGTCTACGACGTCGGCAACATACACTTCCACTTTTGCTATAATCCAGCCGAAAAATGATTTCGATTACTCAAAATACGAACAGGATTGTTGATTTCATGAGTTACATGGGTGCAAATAATTGATGGTCCAGATATTCTGCCACTACGAATGTTTAAATCGATCATCGAGAAATCAAGTTCAGAAATATTAATTCGCGATTTATAATTCAACTCCTTATAAAGATAAATTGGACGACAGATAAAGATTGAAGAAGCCAGAATTGAAATGTCAATAGCCCAATTAAATTTTGGAGAATCTTTTATCAAATGCTTTTTTATTTAGTTAATTGCGGTATTTGAAACTGAGTTCATTTGACTTGATATGAGCTAAAGTTAATTTAAAATGAAAAATTTTCGGCAATTCTCGGGCTGACAAAGATTCAGTCAATTTTCGGGAATTTTTTTTCTCAATAACCGCTTATTTGCGGTTAATGATTTATAGCCGATAATTTACGGCATGACTTAAATTAAAATTTTCCCAATTCGGAAATACTCGAGCCGACAAAGATCCAGTTGATTTTCGGGAATTTTTTAATTCCGAAACTTGTGATTTCCGAAAAATGAAATTTATTTATTTGAACTCAGCTTAAGTTATAGATTAAATACATATATATATGGATATTACGCCCAAAATCTCTGGCCGACAAAGCTCCGTGCGGACACTAGATTTCATATCTAATCACGCTATATTGAAATTAAGAAAAACTCTCAGACATTTATTTTCTATCAGACATTAGTTTATTTCGTTGTTTAAAAACATTTTTCATAAATTTGAAAAGTCTCATAAAATTGAATGTTAATATTATCATCCTCTATTCTAGCTGAACTGTCCAAACTTTATATAGCTTGAATGAACTTTTAATTATTAATGAAGGATCACAATTTTGGGTTTTTCTGAGTTTTTTTATTGACAAAGAAAGACATAAAATTGAAAAATTACAATATTCACTACATTCTACTATTAAAAATTAAAAAAACTAAATTTTGAAGTTATTTACAAAAACAGCATTACAAATCTTAAAACAAATAGAGAATAACACTGTTAGGCATTAAACTTTTGCCTTTATACTTATACATTTAGGACACTAAAGTCTAAATCTAAAACTAAATTAGTAAATAAATGAAGTAAAAGTTAGACATCAAATATAAGCTTCAAGCTCTGGAACTAAACTGTTTCTCCTATAATACATTCTAGAAGTCGATGGGTAAACAGTATAAGTTATCTAGTACATTCAAGTGACATATTACTATATTCAATTTAAAGTCTATGATATGAAATCATTCAGCTCTTTTAATTTATTTTATTTAAATAATATGACTCAAAATTCTTGCTGATGAGTTGTGTGTGAGAAACCAATAAAATATTGAACAGATAAATCTAATTATTGGCTATTCTCAGAAAACCGCTCAACTAAACCCAACAAAAGGATTAATAAATTCAAAATTAGAAAAACATAACTAATAGTTGATGAGTAACTTTTTACTTAAAACTAAAGCCACTTAAAGAAGAGAGACTTTAAAGATCAAGAAAAACTTGTGAATGGTATATACTATTAGTAAATATAGTAATTATTTAAAACTTTGAAAACGTGACATATCTGTAAATACGTTTACTAAATCATTCGTAAAGTTGTCTTGAGGTCTGAAGTAATTTAATGTAAAGCATTGAAAAGAACCCAATTAACTGTTGGAAAAAATTGTAAAAACTTGAGATATCAACCAAAATGTCGAGAACTTACTTCATATCCACGAAAATAGTTTATTATAAATAGTTTCCAACAATAAAATCCGACTCTTTTCTGACCACTTCTTTCAATGAAAGACATTAACTATAAATTAAATTTAAGTTAGTATTTTATATCAATTAATAGAAAATAAACCTTAATTAGTTTTGTACTCAAAAAGATTTTCCTTCTTTTTGAAGAATAAATCATAAGAGAGTTCAATAATTTGTATGATTTATTCGCTTCATAATTGACTGAAGACGAAGTGTTTATGATAAGTAATAGAAGAGAAGAAATAAGTAAAAGTACAAACGTTATCATAAATTTATGTAATAAATTAGTTTTGCCAAAAAGAATGGAATACAGAATCGCATTTATAATTAATCCCAATACTATCCAATTCCAGAATAAAAATTTCGACCACAGATTGTTGTTATATTTACTTATTTGAAAGAATAAGGAATTGTATTTCCCAATTATTCGTGGGATTTTAAGTAAATCTTTTGACATCTTATTGTTGAATTCATACTTTATCTTTTTATTGAGTTCTGTGGTTCTAATTTTACAGTAATAGCAAATAATATAGAAATACAAAACTTGCCAAACAATCAGATCAAATATAAAATAACCACAAATTGCAGGATTAGTACTATGGAGAATACCAAAAATGATGAAATTCTTTGTTGTACATTTGATATAATATATCATCAAACAGAATGTAAAAGCCATAATTGGTATAACTTTCTCAGTTATCAATTCAGCTATAAATATAAGTAATTTAATTCTTTTCATCATTCTATAGACATCTATTTTATTTGTGAGACCAATATGTTGTGGTGAAACTAAACCTGAAATCATTTCAAAAGGTTTAAGATATGAGGGATTTATATTATTCTTATAATTGTAATAATGAATTATTTGCGTCACAAGTGCTAAAACACCCATGAATAAGCTGGTTGAGTTCAAATGCAATCTCAAATTCATATCTAATAAATGAGCATAATCTCCAATAATTAATAACAAATTTTTGTCAGTTATTAATAGACTGAAAATACTACGAAAGGTAAACTGTAAAATAACTATGAATACAAACAAAGGATAGTGTATTTTAGCTCTTGCGATGTTTCCATTTGGAAATAGAGATAAACCAATTTTGTAAAAGTGTGTTCCGGCAGATTTAATGATCATATTTTGTGGCAATAATTTATTTGGATCGAAATTCTCTTCTGCCATCACTTTCATATTGATGATGATAAAAATATTAAACTCTTTATAACTCAACAGAATTTTCATTACTTAAATATCAAAACTAAACTGAATATTTTAAATTGAAAATTTTAGACTCACTTATTTCTCAAGTTTCAATTAACTTATTTCAGTTTATCTAAAGTTTTTAATGTAAACAATATTCAATTGCGATCCTATGGCTCAGAGTCTACTCATAATTAAATGTAAATTTTAAACAACATTGAAATATTATTTATTTTGCGTAATTTTAAATTTAAATTTAATGGACTAGTTTTCTTTGAGGATAAAATCGATATGTCATTATTATTGCATTTGGAACAAGTGAGCCATTACATTTCAATAATTAAAGATACAGTAAGCACGGAAACTAACTTTAGGGATATAAAGCTTTATAACTTTTGAACCACTCATTCAATTTTGATGCGGTTTTTTTTAAAATGAAGAAAAACTCCCCCGGTTATATAAAAATTTGTTAAAATCATAAAACCACAATTGAAGAAAAAATTATAGAAGAAAAATCGAGTTTTCATGTAATTTTCAATTCGGGTACAAAATAAATTTAATGTAAACGTAATTTATTGTTGAACTAGTGTTTAGAATTTATTTTTGTTTTGATTTTTGAATGAATTTGAAAACAAATCAATCAATTAATTGAAATTAATATTTATTTAATTATTAATTATTAATTGAAATGCCCTTCACTATTAAAGAGAGAGAATTAAAATTTCGGAAATTTATTAAATTGAGAGCACAGGGACGGAAGAGATCGGCAATTATGAGAGAAATTGGTGAGCATTGACAGTAAATTATGAATATTTTATTAATATTTTTTTAGGCATTAGTGAACCCACTTTTATCGAATGGAGTCGAATCGATGACGAGGAAGAGCAGTTTTTGACCATAAATCGACCCGGAGGAAGGTCTAGAAAGACAACTCCTGAAGATGACCAGACATTGAGAGCACTGGCACTTGAAAACAATTGGCAAGACTTGAGTAAATTGAGACAAACGACACCTTTTCAAGAAAATGAAAGGCTTATGTCAATCTCCAATACTTCTCTGAGGGATCGTCTCAGCGAGCAAGGTAAATTTGAAAATAATTAAATGATTTGAATATTTTATTATTTGTATTAGGAGTGAGACGTCGTGTGGCCGCCATTAAAGATCGATTGAGAGAGTGTCATAAGACCCGAAGACTTAGTTATGCCAACCAAATGATTAACTGGACTCTTGTCGACTGGTCACGTGTCATCTTTATTGATGAGTTCCGAATTTCGAGTGGAGATTCTGGCCGACTATGGGTTTGGCGCGAAAACGGCACACGATATGAGGAGCGGAACATCGCTTTAGTTGATCGCACTTTTCGTTTTAGTGTCTCTTTTATACTCTTGTGAGTTCTTATACACGTTTACTAGAATTTC